>NW_011627758.1:593212-638375 GCF_000204515.1 Acromyrmex echinatior
TGGCCGCCCGGAGAGCTCTACGAGCCGACTGTGGCGCGCGGTTTCCTGGGTGACGGGCTGTCGCCTTCGAGACCAAGGCAGTAACGAAAAGGAGCGCGCCCGCGCGCGCGCCTAAAGAAGAAAGAGAGAGAGAGAGAGAGTGAAAAGGAGATAAAGAGAGCGCGCCCGCTCGACGACGACGACGACGACGACGGAGGGACACGTCGTTCGGCCGCGCAAGTGCGCCCGGGCGCCGCTGCGTTCGAGCACACGCCATTCATGAAGACAGGTGAGTGCAAATAAGAGAGAGAAAGAGAAAAAGACAAACATATTCCGTCACTGTCCCGCTCAACATCGGGCCGACGGAAACGCCGACGTCGTCGCGAATCATCCTCCCGACGGTTTCACTTATAGACACAGCATGCTTGCGAGGATGTAAAGATCCGAGCAGAGAATCGTGAGAGTCTTCCTGACTATCTGTCAGAACTCGAATATTTAAGCTGCTTTCCTTTTTATGAGACACAGTTGACACAAGTGTCGTTTTATCTTTCTTGATCATTGAGTGCCAAGAAGGATAGAATGACGTTTATGACAGCTGTCTTCCTAAAAGGAAAACAGCCATAAGATATTTTCTAGCAAGAGACATAGTAATATGATTTCTTTACATTTAGATACAGTGAGAAACTGAGAACAAGACTAATCGAATTTTATAATAGTCATAAAGCTGCTTTCTCTGCTAAATGCAATCATTATAATACAATTATTTCATTTCCGTTTAACATTGGCAAAAACATAATTATTATGTTACACAGGTTATACTATGTCATTCGTGTCTCTTGCTGGAAAGCACAAATGACAAGACACAGTATAACAGTGCTTTTTATTCAATGAAATCAAATGAAATCAACACAAGTATTGTTCTTTGTTATTCACTTTCTCTGCTTTCTATCTTTTATCTTTGCTACTTATTTTCTCTTCTCTTTTTCTACCTTTCTATTTTTATTACTTATTGAATGTCAAGAAAGATAGAATAATGCTCAATGTTCACATATTCTACAATAAGCTATTATTTAGTTTTAAGTCTTAAATCATAAAAAATTAACCAATCATCATCGAATGTACAAATAATCAATTATGATCAATTTTTTATAGCTTAAGACTTAAAGCAATGACTTATTGTAGAAAGCTCGTTAAACTGTAAGAAATTGACCAATGACAGTCTAATGTGAGAAGAATAATTGACTATTAGTCAATTATTATGGCTTAAGACTTAAAACTTAGGTAATGGTTTATCAATAGAAAACTCGTTAGCTTTAAATTTTAAGCTGTAGAAAATTAATCAGTCAGTCAAATGTGAGAAGAATAATCGACTATGATTGGCCAATGTCTTATGACTTAAGACTTAAAGTTTAGATAATGGCTTATCGTAGAAAGCCCATAACATAATGCTTTAATCATTACATGCTTATTATTTGTCAACTTTGAGGAAAGATAAAACAATGCGTTGTGTTACACTGTCATGTATCTTTTGGGTGAAAAACACCTTAACATAGAATATCGCTCGTTGGGGCGATGTAGATCACATTGAATCTATAACGCAAACAACTCACGAGAAATATTCCTAGGTAGGGTGAACCATTTGTTAGAATCGATTTTACCTGGTTTATTCAAACGAGAACCTGGAGTTAGGGCAGAGAGCAAAGTCTGGCTTTTTTGGGGATTCTTTTTAGATATAGTTTTATGATTTCAATTCTTGGCACGATATATTGATCTGTTGAGGGATGCTGATTCAGTTTGAATGTTGTATCGTAACAGGGTGATACCTTTGTAATATTCTCTGCAAAGAGATCTGCTTTAGATAGATTCCCCTAATTTGTAACGCATTGATGAACCTATTATACTGTACTTCCTATAGGGCATCTAATATGAAGATGCAATAAAGATTTCCAATTAAAATGGATTTACCAATTACATGAATGCGATCTTCCACCCTGCAGCTCTGATGAATGTATTAATCCTTTTCAATCATCTTTGCCTTGGTTTGCTTTGAGAGACAGTCTGAATGCACTTTTGCAAATGATATTAGAAGTACGTTTAATTTTTATTTTTTCATGGTTTAATTTCCCTTCCAATATTTGTCGTTTGATTTCGTGCTATCTGTCCCTTATCTCTCTATCATTTTACTTTTCAACATCTGCATAAGTTCTCAGTCTGTGAGTTTATCTGACTCCAGGTGCACATCGCTTCCAGGATACTGGAGTGGAGGAGAACTGGAGTGGATATATTAATATAAAAAGCAAAAATGTAGCTTCTATGTAACAAGTCTAAATAATGATTTCTCATGTACAAATTACACAGGGGAAGTCGATATATGTACAGAATACATAAACATATCCTATGGATAGGAAGGACTTGCAGACAACATAAGTCCCTCCCCATCAACCATGCATAACAGAGGCCAGGTGCACTTGTAATATTACAGTGTGTGTAGGGTACAAACACAGGCCATCATATCAGCCCACCAATAATATTAGCAGCAAAATGCTACGTAAGATATCTCTTCAAATATAACGTTAGATAAAGCAAATATCAATAAATATCAATTAATAGTTGAACTAACTTTTTACCATAAGTGATAAATTCGATAGCAACTGGAAAGAATAAAATCAAAAGCCATTTATATTATTTTTTTCACGTTGAAGAAAAAGAGAGAAAAGGTGAATTATGCAAAAAAATTAAAAAGAACAAGCCTTACGAAAAAAAGAAAAAAATGAATGAAATTAAATAAATGAAAAAAATATTTATTAGTTGAACATTATAACTTTGAATATCTTTTAAATGTCTTTAAAACGTCTTATGTTCTGATTTTGAACTTTTTGTTGTCTAGTTTCTTATACTTTTTCCAGTTGCAGTCGATAATTTATCTCCCATGATAAAAAACTGATTTAACCATTAATATTCATTTTGTATATATTCAAAAAATAATAGAACAGAAAGCTTTATTTAAAGAAATATGAAAGAATTAATTAATATTTAAATATTCTCAAAATCTTAGCTTAAAAAAATTGTATATTTGTACATGATACAAAATTTATATTCAAACAATGAATATTTTCTTCATTAATTTTTTTTTCCTAAGGCTCTCTCTTTTTAGCACGATTTTTTTTGCTCTATCATCTTTTTTTCTTTTTTTCAACATGGAAAAAAAAGAAAAAAGATGAGTTAAAAAGCTAAAAAAAAATAAGTCTAACGTGTTTGACTTTTAGCTTTATTAGAACAAGGACTATATTGATGTAATATTAGTGCATCTCTCTACCAAGTCCTATATTAATTAGTTGATATGAATATATCGAAATAGGAAACATGAGATCCTATTACACAATTTTCTCCTGATCAATACTGTGTCGAGTAACAATGCTACGATTTTCTCCCTTGTTTTTAACAGGGGGATCTCATATTATATTTTTCATATTAGAACAGAGGCATACTCTAGATAAAATAAAATGATGTATCTTTTGTATTTTATTGCACAGTTTGCAGAGAAGTGAGACGTAAAGAGATGGGGAAGAAACATGACATGGCCACCTTTCCCTCACGAAGCGTATTAACGCGATAGTGTGCGTCGTTTATTAGCCCCCGGTCCATCCTTGGAGAAAAAGAGCCGAGGGTTGTAACGCTGGACTCAGGATAATACTCTCTAATTGCTTTCGTGATCCTGTGCCGCCTTCATTTATACGTTCCAACCTTCCAACCCCCTTAAAGCGAGCCTTGTGTCCAGTCACGCGTGGGTAGCGCACCGTGGCTCTGGGACACCCTCACACCCCTCACGCGCCCCTTTTCACCCTTCTCTCTTTCTCTCCCCGGCCCCCGGCCGATTTCTTCCCCTTGATACATTGTGTTTGGTACCTGCAGTGCCGCCCCAACAGGTACACGGCGCCAATACACCATGATATACGCGCGTAATAATGGCAGTGACGTGTTCCATTCGTATCGCAAGCCCGCCGGGGCTTCCCTTTGATCTGCAGATTATTGAATGCGCCGCACCTGCGAGGAAAGTACGTTATATTGCGATCTTTGCGATATAGGTTAGGACGACGGCCGAGACGCGGATAGCGATTTTATCCTTGTCGTGACGTTCCTTCGGCAACGCGCGCGCCGCGCTTGTTGTCAGCTCGTTTCCGAAAGGCGATTCGCCGATTCGAGATTAGTTTTTCGTTCCGAAGCTAAAGTCGTTATTCTTAGAAAATCAGTAGCACGATATATAGCTCTCTCTCTATCTCTCTCTCTCTCTTTGTTCTTTCTTTTTTATTACTTCGTAACGATAACTTGGTTTATGCGACTGTACTTAGCGCTCTTCAATATGAGTATAATTTGTTAACAATCTTGCAGCTATTGTACAGAAAATAATTTCAAATTCACATTTTTAAGGGAAATAATATTTAAAAGACGAGAGAGTTTAATATTTAACATTATAATTATATGTGAAAATTTTTCTCTTTTAATTTACACTTTTAAGAGTTCCTGTACTCTATACAATAAATTTTATGTAATTAAATTAAATTTTATGTAATTTTGTAAGATATAATAATTTATATCAAAGGAGAGATATTAAAGTGATACTTTATTTTAAAATATTTATAAGATTATTTGAATTTTATGTATCTTGTTTCATAATTACCAGTAATATTCTTGTTTTGATGAGATCTTGATGTTGGGTAGGATTGTAGAGGCACGCTGTTCTTAAGATCTCTCCGCTGGGTCTGGTAGAAGATGTTATTGATATTTAGTGAGATGGTATATGTGTATATCTCTCTGTTATAGATTCGTCTCTCCAGCAGCGGAGAGGTAGTAGCGGTGGTGGCGACGACTCAGTGGGTGCAGAGAGAGACGAAGGAGTGATTGCCATGACTACGACAGGAGCCCAGTATGCCCTTGCAGCAGCATCCACCGGGGCTAATAACAGTGGGGGTAGCTCCACGGCGGTAGGGGTGGATTCTAAGCAAAATGTGGTTGTCGTGACTACTACTTCCAGTTCCAGTAGCGGTGGCAGTGTAGCACAGACTCAGTCTGCCAGAGGCCAAGAACCAGAGTTCATCACTGTCGTGACAAACCCTGACGCTTCCAGTCCCAATAACTTACAACCCATTCAGGTTAGTAATATTATCCTGCATTATTTCTCTGTTATGCCTTTTGCCCATGTGATTTAGGAGAATGATTATTTTCATTATTCTCAAGAATTATGAAGATTGTAATGTCATTGTTATATAAAACATCTTGTAATATAATTTATGTACATGTCAAATTGCTTTTTCTTCTCTCTGGTACTCTCTATTATTGTAATTTAAGAGAATATAATAAAAGATATATAAAAATTGATTCAATATATACATAATCTTTGATATAGCATCTGTTTGCAGCATACTTTTATAGGTGCTGTATATCCAATCTGATAACATATTTGAGCCATCTGCTCCTAGGGACTGATAAGAGTGATATGCACAAATGTTGAAATAAAATTCAAGTCAATTCTATTTTGAACATATAAATATTCACATATGTACAAGAGGCATATATCATTTTTTTTAAATTTCTATTATAAAATCAAGTTATGGGCCATGAGGACACGCATACTATAAATAATAATTTAGTTATTGGTTCAGGATCCACTTGATACAACTGCAGATTCGTCCAACGGCTCAACAGGTACACCAGCGCATGTTACAGCACAGGTAGTAGTCAATACTACTCATTCTGGTCAGCACGCATTAGTGGATTCTGACGCTGCTTCTACATCGGCTGGCACCATTGTCAGTGGTTCCCCGCACTATATAACAGTCACAGGTAACTAAACATAAATTTCTTATCTAATAATAAAGACTTGATCTTTATTTAATCTTATTGCGATATGCACAAATCTAATTGCGAATCATCAAGTTGCAAACAATCACACACTATAGATAGCACCGATTGTACATGGGCATAAATAGAAATTAATATCGAGTATGATACTTAAGTAATTGCAAATAAAATTTACCATTTACGGTGAGTATGAGGATCGGTTGAAAAATTATAGTGTTTGAGTAGAGATTTGGCCCTTTCCATGCTGCTGAAAAACATGCACCTCTGTACTTCTGCTCTGACCATACTAGGCACCAGTGATTCATCACCCTACGCAGCCCTCACAACAGCTGTAGGTGAGGGCAGAATATAAAACAGCATGCCTTATTTGTCCTCCTTGTTTTATTATTTTTACAATTTAATTTCGTAGAAATTATAAGATCAATGAACAGATTGCATTCTTATATGCTAATATTTAATATTATTTGGTTTATCTCATCTATATCTATCGCCACCATACATAGTCATCAACAAACGTGAATATGATTATAACTTATAAAGTTAATCATTTACAAAATAACCTTTATTTCAAATATAGTATAGTATTAAAGATATAATATCTTTCGGCTATTAAGAAAATTTCTAAGATGACAATACGCTTATGACAATACGTGAAAACAAAATTTCTTGCGTTTATGCGAGTTTTATGTATCAATACAAATGCCTTATTCAAATACATTCAACTATGTTGTTTTTTCTTTTTTAGTGTCCGGTGACGCAGAGGCGGTGGGGTCCGAGTCGATCTCTCATCCAACTTACGTTCAATATGTCGAAGGGGATGGCTCCACGTATATACCAGCGAATGGCCAGATGTAAATATCTTGTGCTTATAATTTATATTATTTTTATTTTTATATTATTTTTTTTCATAGTTTACTGAATGCTTTCTATAACAATAACGAAATACTTTATGTAGGACATATCCTGTTTACGCTGTCGGCGAAACGGGAGCAATGTATACTCCAGCTTCGGGTCAATATTACACTCCAGCAACAACGCCAGTCACGTATGCACAGGTAATTGCATGTTCAAATAAAGTGTGATAATTATTATGATAAAATTGTAACGATATTAACATTATTTATATTACATCAGGTCACAGGACAAGGTACGAATTCGACTACCGGACAACTGTTGTCGCAGGGCAATGGCACGTACTTGATTCAACAGAGCGTAGTAGATGCAGATCCGACCCACACGCTCATATCCGCAGCTACCACGCGCACCAGCCCGCCAACAGAGACGGCGGTAAATTGCATGTTTTATGACTTTCTCAGGCTACTCTTTCATCTTTCAGACACTAGATAAAGTGGTCTCGATTACATTGAATGATTAATGTATACTTTTGTACGATACATATTTATGCCTTATGGCTGCAGGCATGGGGATCTGTGCTCTGCATGATTATATGAGCCATCGACAATTGTTTATAGCGTCAAGAGTTTTTGGCAAGAATGTATGTACAAACAGGGTGGTTCAGTAAATTGTAGTGTAACTAGTAAGATTTTCTTAAAAAGTTGAAAAAAATTTATATTAATTTTTCGTACGCTAGTAGTTTTTCCAACATTTTGTATATAAATGAATGCTTTTATCTTTCTCATTGTAGTTTCTAAAATAATTGTATTACGGATTTTTTTCCAATATAAAGTTTGCAAACAGAATTACGAATGTTAGTAGTTTCAAAAAGACGTACATCTACGCTACATCTTTGTTCGTTTCTTAATTCGGGGGTTAACAAAACATCGGTATGTTGGGTTGTTTAATAGGAGGCTGTGGTTAGCGGTGGTGGCGGGGCATACTTGATCAGCGGTAATTCTGGAGATATGACTGGAGCCGTGGAAGAGGTAGCGGCAAACGTGACGCATGCTACTAGAGTCTCCCAGGCCACCGTAAGCCCAAAAAAGAAAAATCGATTCCCCGCAATTCATAGCTTATTTAGCGCATTTCATAGCTTATTTTATTAATCAGTATCTTTAATTTTTTAATTTTTTGTAGCATGTCTTATTAATTGCTTTGTATTGTGTTCTAATGTTTTGTTGTGCATTTTTTAAAGTTTTCTTTCATGGAATCTCTATTGCGAGAAACATTGTGAGAAATGGTTATGCAATTGATAGATCTTTAAAAAAAACGATTAATTTATTTTTGTTTGCTGTTAATATAAATTTATTTTAGAAAAAAATGTTAATAAGATAATTTTTTTGCGTAGAACAGTTCAGTTTGACTTTTTGTTTTTAATAAAATTATTTTATCTTTTATATATAATATTCAATAAAAAACTATTTTTATTTATAAAAAACATAAGCACTGATTTCTCATGCAATTAATTTAAAAAATAGGTCCATTGGTTATTGGAGAATTACGAAACCGCCGACGGCGTGTCCCTTCCAAGATCAACACTTTACAATCATTATCTACGTCATTGCTCCGAAAACAAATTGGATCCTGTGAATGCAGCTAGTTTTGGCAAATTAATACGTTCTGTATTCTTGGGCTTAAGAACTAGGCGTTTAGGCACTAGGTAAAAGGCTTAATAACAATTAGGAAAACATAGTGTTTATCAACAGTGTTTATCAAATTTATAACGTTTATCATTCTTTTTTATTGTAGGGGAAATTCAAAGTATCATTATTATGGAATTCGTGTTAAGCCAAGTTCACAGCTAACTGTAATGAACGAGGATAGCACATCGAGACAACAGCAGAGCGCAAATTCTCAAGCCAAGCGATTCAAATTTAATAGTCAAAAACAGGACTCTTCTTACGAGAATAACGCACACACGAACACGAATATTTCCGCCAATTCCTCATCGCCACAATATCACCAGTATCTCGGTGAAGCAAGTGGCGCCATTCCCGATTTCCCAGACATCTTTATTAGTCACGACTCGTCCCTGCCCAAGGATTGCACCCTTGAAGACATTGATACGTTCCGCAGCATATACAGAGAACACTGCGAAGCGTTCTTGGATGCGGTGCTGAATTTCGAATTTGCTACGGTAGAGAGCCTTTGGAGAGAATTCTGGCGTAGCCAGGACAATAATAACGGTGATGAATGTGAAGAAGAGAAGTATTTGTCAAAGTATATATGACATATGTATTATTTATTAAAGAAATTTGTATCAAATATATAGGAGAATTATACATATATTGAGTATATTTCAAAAAAATTATATTTATCTTTTACATAAAAAATTAATATGTAATTATTTTTCTAATTTGTTTCACTTTTTTTTTAAACTTTTAACGCAATAAATATCTTTTATTTCTATTTCAGAACCAAACTATATCAGATGTGTCAGTGTACGGGAGTACAAGACTTTATAAAAAAAGTGGACTATACATTCTATCAGAATCTAGTCGATGTTTTAATACCTAATGTATTGCGACCGATACCAAGTATGTTATTGTAAGATTAAATTGTTATTGTTATTCTGTCTACGTATTAAATGCTTTTTTTGTTTTGGCAAGGTTCATTGACACAATCTATCCGAAACTTCGCAAAGGGATTGGAATCTTGGTTACAGTCAGCGATGGCCGATTGTCCTGAAGAAATGACTCAAATTAAGGTATTGTCTTATTTGAATCAACTATATAAGAATACTGTCAGAGGGAGGGAGAGAGAGAGAGAGAGAGAGAATCAAAGATAAAAAAGAATATACTATCGATCGTTAATTCTATCGAATGCATTTCGATTTACTTTCAAATCATTTTCAATGATTAAAAAAAACGGGGTTATTGAAATTTAATTTATTCTACGAGTACCTATGTTGCAACTCAGGTGTAGACCATCCATCATTAAGAATATTATCACGTCCATTGCAGTTGGTTGCTCGGAATGAAGCGATAACTTTATTGTATAAAGCAAGTTGTTGTAACTCGCATTTCGTGTACAGTTACATATATACTAATAAGATATGTAACTTAAAATATTGTTTCACACAATTACAATATAAATTATAACAGTAATTACCGATTTACACACAGTAATTAACTCCTATTTCCCCTAATATTCTTATCTTTAATTTATTAAATATTGGAGAGTTCTATACAATTTTTTAATCATTATTAAAAATTATATGTTAACATAATATGTGCAGTATAATTATATTTGATTACAGTTAACTGCAGTGTCAGCTTTTGCTCAAACTTTAAGGCGTTATACATCATTAAATCATCTCGCACAGGCCGCGCGAGCGGTGCTTCAAAATTCTAGTCAAATTAATCAAATGTTAGCTGACCTGAATCGCGTTGATTTTCACAACGTGCAAGAACAAGTAAGTTAACATCTTGAAATATTTTTAAATAATCCTTTTTAGACTTAATATTGAGATTATATTTATAATAATATTGCAACTATTTAGACTATATTTATACGCATGCAATATATTCACGAAGAAATAACATACGCAACCATCTTTTTAGGCATCCTGGGTATGCCAATGTGACTATGGGATGGTACAACGTCTTGAAACAGATTTTAAAGTAACACTACAACAACAAAATTCACTGGAAGATTGGGCGATCTGGTTGAAAGGAGTTGTTACTCAAGCGCTTAAACCACACGAGGAGAAGCCAACATTTGCTAAAGCTGCGCGTCAATTTTTGCTTAAGTGGTCGTTTTATAGGTATATATTTTTCTATCGTATTAACGAATATTTTTTCAATTAAATGTATATATTATGTCTTTCCACAGCTCAATGGTTATCCGAGATCTCACTTTGAGGAGTGCTGCGAGTTTTGGATCTTTTCATCTTATTAGATTACTTTATGACGAGTACATGTTTTATTTAATAGAACACCAAGTAGCTATCGCAACTGGGACTACGCCAATAGCTGTAATGGGAGATGTTAGTATACTTTAGTGCATATATTAATTATTATATTGATCTCATTGGGTTACCTTAATTCCTTGGACAAAATCTCAATATTTTTCTTGAAAACCTATTGTAATCTCGCAAATTGATTTTACTTATATTGTATGACGAAATATTAAATAATTGTTTCTATTTCAGAAAAGTCAAAATTACTCTTTAGTTAATAGCTTTGGGGCAACGTCCAATGGAGGTGAGACATATTACATATTACAATAGGTATTTGATTGTTCTTAGAACAATTAAGTATTATCTTTTTATTATGTAAAAATTTATTCGGTACAAATTACAAATTGAATTTCAGATGCGTCTAATACGAGCCAACCAAAACGTATAAAGCTAAGCTAACTGTGTGCCTACACCCTTTAGTTTATGAGTAAACCAATAGCACACGAAAATGCGAAGATACTAGCACGAAAGCATGCAGGCCTACTACAAGAGAAAAACACACTAGTCTCATAAATTATTATTTTGTATAACGTCAAATTATAATTACGACATATAAGAAGAGGATTTTTGCATAATGCCTACGACGTATACAATTCAAGTAAGTCTGTGTGATATAGAGAGGTATTGTACTCCGAAGCCTTGTCTCATATAGGTATGGCGCAGGTTTAAAGTATCGCTGGCACGATTTTAGTATGTTAGTATATATCAAATCTAGTCGAAACATCTTTGGAAAAAAATTAAAGTATACGGGACCATGAATTTGTCATGCCCTCTATCACGTTTGAAAAGCCCACTCGATTGTGTTTTCTATGGATCATTATTCAGTATTTATCGAGAGAATAACTTTTTTGTACATATAAATACATATAAATAATGATATATATTATTAGTTATATATTATTAATACTCGTTAAAGATAAAATATTTATTTTCTAAATTTTAGATTTGATTCCGAATTTATGTCCGAAATGCATAAAACAACAATAATGCATTAAAGTGCATTAAAGCATACATATCCGTTTTATTATAATAATAAAGATTATTTGACATCATGTTTGGAAGAAACTATATTGAGTGGGCTTAAAATGATCATCATTTTGTGCAGAGGAAAACGCGAGAGAATAAAATTCTATCTCGACAGGATAGAATTCACTTACGTTTTGCTCGCGAAAGTTCTAGTTTGCACAATTACACGCAAACCAATTACAAAAATCCGCCCTACCGACGGTAATATGTCAAAATATTCCTATCGGAATATCAGATTGCTGTAACGGTATAAAAACTTCTAAAGTATACACACATACATATATCCGACATTCATATTTTTTAACGTAATTTATTGATTGAACACATCGACGCTCTGTGTGGAGATTTCGTTTGAGAACAGTCTCTATTACAGTCGGTTGCTATTCTCTCAGTATAATTAAACAAATAGTACAAAATTTTATTGGAAAGAGAGAAAGGTAAAAAGGAAACGCGAGTACCGAGATTGTTTTAATTTACTGATAGAATAATACAGTGTGAGTCTTATACGTTGGATGTATATACATTAATAAAATGTAGCAGATGAAAATACGTATGATTGTTGAAGTTAAAGAAGAAGCTACATAATATATAATAAGTGCGATACGAGCATCTTCAACCATTTCAAAAGTCGATTGGAAATGCCTACAGTAAAAATATGTGTCGGTATATGTTTTGTATATTCATAAGCACTCCAATAGCGTCTTTTGTATTGTAAAAATATTAGGATGTAAGTCTCCAGTATCGCTGAGAGTTTCATATGTTGAGTTTGGTTTGTTTATGTACATTATTTAAGGTGATTTAATATATATTTACTCAGTTGCGCGTGTTGTGCGGCTGCGTTATACGTATCTTTATTTATTTGAAGACGAAGTCGAATCAGCAAATCTATTCTGTAATTCTTAACGCAAGTTTTGTTATTATTACATTACGCCATGTAGTACGCCACTGCGCAGCTCTTTTATTATTGTAAAAAAATTGCACATCAGCGTTATAATGATAATTTGAGTTAAAAGTTACAGAATAAAGCGGGGAGCACAAACTCTTGCTTAATACATAACACATAAGGCATATGAAATTCAACCAATCAGAGTTCTTTATTTCATGAAAAGGAAGGAAATGAAGGACTTTGATTAGTTCATTTTCTTATGCATTACGTGTTATACGTTATTCAAGAGTCTGTGTGTCCGCTTAAGTCTATAGCCTCTATAATCTATAACTCATTATGACAGCTACGTTGTATTATTGTTTCGTAGATTTTGTACATGAAGCGAGTTACAGAATATAGGAGCAGGTTTTACGTTTTAAATAAGTATTTATAATGAATCGTTCTACATATGCATGAGAAGTTGCTTCTCAAGCATCGAAGACATTTAATCAAAGAAAAAAGTCGATGATAATTGATTGTATTGTAATACCGGAAAATAATAATTCAGTATATCTGTTTTTCCATAATAATTTTCATATATTTTAAATATAATTGTTGATTTATTGTATATCTTAAGTAAATTATACAGTTCACAAGAAACTCACGGGAAAAACCTGTTACACATTTATGTATGTCAGAAATATTTTTAAATATTCCTTAACGCATATAAATATACAATATATGTGCGTATATATATTAATATATATATATATATATAATATATATATATATATGTATATGTGTGTATGTATATGTATATATAAATGCATACAAAAACGCGCAGTTTCAACGAAACCAAAGTACACCATTGCATAGCTTTTAATTCATTTTTTTGTAACGTTTGCATAACAAAATACGCTGACGAATTCTACATTTTCGCGAATTTCCAAATTCGCTATTAATTCGCTAAGAGATAAGAAAGAAGAATGTATAAAAGAGTAACGAGGCCACTTACGCAAATCGAGATTTTTATATCCTGATGTTATAATTTTATAATAAAAAACACTACTACGCGTAGATTTTATAGAGCGTAAAATTAATGCTCTTTTAGTTAGCATACTCAATAGGGGCACTTTGGCATTTTCTTCAGTGATCTCCATTATTCATCATGTTAATGTTTAAAAAATTCAGTGATTAAATATACATTATAATGCTCTCTCTATCTATTTATCAGCGAGCATATTTTTAGGAGATACTTTTACTGCGTTTCGTTTTAAGCATAATGCATTATTTAAGTATCCTTATTCGTTATATCATCGAACAATTAGAAAAAAACACAATAATGACAACCATAAAGATGACAACTATATAAACTTTATATGCAGAATTAATGTAATTTGAATAACTATAAAATAGTTTATTTAACTACACACACATATGTATACATCAATTCTACATGTAAAACTTGTATAGTTGTCACTTTTATAGTTACCAGCATTTTGTCTTTCTCTAAGTGAATATTATAAACAAGAATAAATAATGCATCAAACGTGAAACACCTTAAATTGTGCACATGTGTACGTTTGCTACCACATTGTATTTCAATTAGAGACAAAATCTTTGAGCATGAAATGCATGAAAATCTACATGACCATGCATTTTTTTTCAAAGTGCCTCTACTGATTGTGTTATGATTAGCGTCCACAACATTTTTCCATTATAAAGTATTGAATATCTCGCATTGTTATTTTTACACTTGAGTAAAAGTTACAGTTTGATGTATGAAGCAGCACAAATGATAACATTCAAGAATGATTTGTTAAAATTGCTGATTTAGAATGAGTACCTCATTTTTTGATAAAGCGAATCGATTAATTTGCATACTTAATTCAACGTATTTTAATTAAACGCATTTTATTGAATTCTCAATAAGGTATTTAAGAAACAATATTGTAAGGGGTAAAAAAGAAAAAAAAGAACTCCGTGCCTTTTATTTTATAAAGACAAAAAAAACAGATAAGCATCTTTTCACATGCATTGTAATAGCAAATGATCAGCATAAAAATATTATTAATAGCAGTATATAAAGGAAAGAAATGCTTATTAATTTATGTATCGCTTTCTAAAGAAAGAACGCTTTGCGATTGGTATCTCTCGACTTTGGAATGTAATCGGCTTTATCAATTCGAGAAGTTTACGAATTTAAAAATATACCATGTGTCATTTGCGTTACAGACTATTTGGCTATTGAGAGATCGGTTTCTTAAGTATACAAGGTGTCTATAAAGTCTGATCCAGGCTCTATTATCTTGGAAACAGCTAGATATGGAAAAATGTTTCATACGAAATTGTAAGATATTAAGGGGGACATATGGTGCAAATATGGATTTGACCTCCAGTGACCTTCTCAAAGTTAGGGATCGATGCTTCCTTAAATGGAATTCCCCATTTTTTATTGCGTATTCTTGTATTCTTAAATAATTAAAATAAGATAAAATTGAGCTCTCGAGATAACAAATAAGTATAATTATGAATTACTGCTAGGCAATTGAAAGCAAAATTGTGACGCTGTTATTCGAGCGTTATATATAAAAATTGTGTTACACTTTACCATTTATTTATACAATATCGAATGTTTCAGCTCAGTTCGAATCATCCTCAACAATGTGTTCAAGTAACAAATTCAACATTCGCAATTATTTAATCGTATTCGAAATCAAGAGTGCAGCATATTCGAATCTTGAATCTCACGATTGAATCTTTATTGAAATACTTTAACATCATTGAGGATAGTTCGAATTGAATCGAAACGTTCGATATGGTATAAATACAATGGTGTGTCACAATTCTGCTCTCAATCGCCTGGCAATAATTTATAATTATACTTATCTTATATTCTTATCTCGAAAGCTTTTCAACACTATAATAAAGAATAATCAAAATATTTTGACTCAAAAATGTTTTAAAAATAAAAATTGTCAGAAGAAAAAGGCTACGAGTCAAAACTAGTTATTAAGTACTAATGATTAATCTATCTTTAATATCCAATCGATATAAACATTAAATATATAAACATTTCAATCTTCATCAGGACATCCTCAATGTCAAAACATAATAATTAAATTAATTGAAAATAAAAATTAATGTAAAAGCAATATCGATTATATAATAGTTCATTATTTAAATATAAAATGTTTATGTCATTAATATTAAAAGTGTTTGTAAATTCATGTTTTCTTTCGATGGAAGGAGAATTTATCACACAAAGTCGCATGATTAAAGCTATTAAAATTAGACTATATATTAGATTATATACACATACGTTCCAATTTCAGCGGTATCATAAATTTTCTTATGTATATTGATAATAATAGAACTTCTCTCCCACTGCAATCGCTTAAAAAAATATATAATAAAAATCCGTTTTTGTACTATAATAAAATTTTTTTTAATCAATACTTGTCGAGTTATAAGATCTGAACATTACAATATCACTGGTGTTAGAGTTACTCAAGATGTCCGATCAATGACTAAACATCTTGAATGTTATTCAGATTCATGACCTGGATAACATTTGTCAAGGCCATTGGAAGTTGTTCACTTTTTACAATAAAAATTCATTTTTACATGAAAATAAGAGAAACAATCTCCAATGGTCTTGAAAATGTTACCCAGGGCCCTCATTCTTGGAAAGAAACATATACAAAAAAGTAGGGAAATACTATAGTTATGGATACTATAGTAGTATATCCCTAGTTTTTCATATACGTTTCTTTTCAAGAATAGGAGCATGATCTTGAACAACATTCAAGAGGTTTTTTAGCGAGTTTTTTATCGATTGAACGTTATATAACGCTAACGCCAGTGATATTATAACGTTCAAGCCTTGTAATTCGAAAAGTACTTATTAAAAAAGGCTTCATTGTAGTGTTTTGAAAAGTTCTCAAGGTAAACTATAAGAATATGCAATAAAAAATTGGAGGTTCCATTTAAAAAATATCAGTCACATTGATCTAGCCTTGAGAAGATCACTCAAGGTCAAGCTCACATTTTCATATGTTCATAACTTTCGTGTAAAACATTTTTCTATATCTACAACCATTTCCGAGGTTATATAGGATCTAGATCAGGCTTTATAGATATTCTGTATGATCACATGCGTGATCTTTTCACTTATGTCCATTTTTTTTAATTTTATTCCTCGTTTGCGCATATCATTTTCGCTTTTTTGTCACATCCCTGACTGAAACTTTGCGTCCACGCGTCCTGCGAACATTTTCCTCTTCCAAAGCTATGTAAATGACAATAGCGATATAAAAAAGGGTACTAAAAAAGGAGGAAAACAAGAACTGGTTTCGCTGTTTCATGATGCAAACGGGATAACATCGTCGCTATAAAAATACAATACATACGTTTATAATTTATTGCGTAGAATTAACGCGTGCTAGTCAAAATGAAACTTGGTAGTTTGCTAAATGGTGCGAGAGAGATTGGAAGACATGAGTGAGAGAATGAAAACATCGCGCAGTACATCGAGCAGAATTTAGGACATTTTCGTAACTGTAATGAGCTTATACGTGTAAAGATATAGAGAATGAAATTATCGTCGATACCTATGTGTACCTAGAATGTAAGGAATACAACTTTATACACACGGGGGCGATTCGTGGCGTTTACCCGCCGTTAACGAAAGAAAGATTGGGAATGCGGGAGCGATCCGACTTGCAAGGAAAAAAATTAGAGGAAAAAGAATCCTTTCGAAGGAGAAAATTGTCTCGGACAAACGCATTTTTCAGCAGCTGTCGCGTCGCGCCCGTTTCCGAGTTAAAGAAGATCGCTCTTAATCATAAATTTTATAATCCCGCCGCAGTAGACCGGGGGATGAAAAGTAGTCCGATAGTAATTGTACTGTACGCAAGATCAAACACACACATTGTGGTTTCCTATGTTGCGAGATAAGTAAACACACGGCCTTAAATATATTTCCGACTGTACGATGAAGAAGGAAAAATAGGAACTTGAGGAATGAGACATGCGGAAGGATTTAGGGATGAAGTAGGTCTGAGAGAAAAACAGAAGAACATTGCGACGCATTTTTCCTTATAACGTATAGAAGATATTTTGATACCTCCAGATTTGCACAAATCAAGTGTCATTCGTTACCGCTTGAATAAGATTATTTTTACTGAACGCCGCTCAAAAAGAGAAAAAGAAAAAAGAGAGAGACAACAGCGAACTTAGAGTGTAAATTGAGACGTAAGAATCTTCGAGAGTCTGAATGTGCGGATCACGAGACAAATGAATAATAAATCTATGTTTAAAACTTGTAATTGAATCATCTCAAACCACGTACATCCTGCAGCATTTCCAACAAAATTTTCTGCAAATTTGCGTTTCTTTTATCTTTTGTTGCGGCCACTCTGATTTACATATACCCGTATTTTAATGATTGCGTTTAACAGAAAAAGTAGATTTGCTATTGTTGTAAGATTCTTTAATATTATCAATTCTTGCCTTAGTTCCTTACAAATTTATATGTATAAAGGTGATTTGCAAAAAAAAATGGAATTTTTGCATCCCACATTTTTTAAATACATTCAAATACGTTAAATTGTATTCGATTTTCACAGAGAAAGATTATAACTGTATCTATGTAGGCAACTAACGAAGAATCGATAACTTAATTTATTTATGTCTAAAAATTAATTTTGAAAATCTTATTATTTAATATTTTTACATTTTTAAATATTTAAAAAATATTAAAATATTTCTTTAATATTTAATGTAAAAATATTAAATAAATGTTAAAAAAAAATTTTTTTAAATATGTGCTGATTGGATTATTTGACTGTAAAAATTTTGATGCAAAGTTTGCCGTGTCTTCTTGAAGACACAGTAATAAGTTACATGTCAAAGTTTGTATATACATTGCTACGTACAACTTGAATCTAAGATCAATATTCATAGTTAGTTGTTATTTTAAGATTATCTTTAGTTATGTCTTAAGATGCTAACACAGCCCTCTGATTGGTTCATGACATCTTAAGACTGTACTAAGATCCTAATTATAAGAATAGACTATGAATATCGGCCTAAATAAGTATTATAATAATTCTTCTTAGATTCTTTAAGCTCCCAGCAAACAAGAAAAGACTGAAATGAATTGAAATGGATTCAGATTTTCAGAAATATTGATTCACAAATATTAAAATGAATGCGTTTCAATCCTGAATGCATTTTTATTCATTTATAGGAATTGCATGGAGCATATCTCTATGTCTTTCAATCTAAAAATAATATTAACTTTTGCTGTGCACACACATTGTGAATACTGTTCAATTCAAATTTTGAATAAATAATGTAGTTTTTCGATTCAATTGCATCTAATTGAATCCAATTCAATCCAATTCAATTCAAAAAAAGTATTCGCTATTTAAAATACGCATTCGGATAGAAAAAAATTCAATTTCCAAAATCCATTTTAATCCATTTTTCTCGTTTGCTGGGTTATACGTTTTCTACAATAAGTCATTACTTAAGTTTTAAACTATAAAAAATTAACCAATTATAATTGATTATTCTTCTTACATTTGATTGTGATTGAGTAATTTTTTATGATTTAAGACTTAAAACTAAAGTAACAACTCCCAGCAAATGAAAATGGATTGAAATGAATTGGAAATTTCAATCCATCCGAATCCGTATTTCAAATCCATAAAAAATGGATTGGATTCCATATAAAACATTTTTATACGTGTAAAATTTTAAATAAATTAAAGTAGTAATTACATGAACTTCAATAGTTAATATTTTAAAACTATTATACGGAAAATATACGCTAGCTGTATAATGAAGGAAACATATTAATATGAAATATACATAAAAGCGATTAATTAAAAATTAGTTTATTAATTAAAAATAAGTATATGTAACATTTATTGTACATATTTATATAGTTCTTTTTATGTTTCTTTTAACTATTAAATGAAATAGAATTCATGATATATTTTTACGACACAACTTTTTTTTAATTCAGTTGAATTAAAACGAAAAATTTTTTATTCATAATTCTGAATAAAACTTTCATGACGCATTTTTAAATGAAACAATGGATTTTCTACTTACAATTTTGAATTGAATAGCATTCATAATTCATTTTAAAAGAAAAACTTTTTTATTCAATTGGATTAAAAAACTGCATTACCTATTCAGGATTTTGAATTAAACAGTATTCATGATGCACAGAAATAGCCGATATTATTTGTAGATTTAATTGGATTGAAAAACTTTCTTGTTTACAATTTTTAATTGAACAGTATTTACAATGCGCATATAAAATACTATAATATTATTTTTAGATTGAAAGGCATAATATTATTTTTAGATTGAAAATATATTCTATGCTATTCTTATAAATCAATAAAAATGAATTGAAGATTGAAAAGGATTTACTTTAACATTCATGAATTTGTATTTCTGAAAATCTGAATACATTTTAATCCATTTCAATCATTTTTGTTTACTGAATTTTTTATAGAAAGTCCATTAATATAAACAGCATTCTTCAGATTGTTTTGATGACATTATCTTAAGACTACTTAAAACTGTCTTAAATATAATATATATAAATATAATATATAATAATCGATTATGAATATACCGCCTAGAAAACACTGTATTAACACCTTAAAATGGTAACAATCTTAAGACGATCTTAGAATAAGAACAGATTTATGAATATTGGCTGCAGAATGCCTGTCAATCTGATCGTTTTCGTCAACAGTTATCAAACGAACGGCGAGTTCACAAAGCGTAATCTCTGATATAACGTGCCGTGTATTCGTCTTTATAAATGCGTAATATCATATTACAATTGTCATTCATTATCACCGGATTGCACTCGCGCAGTTTACATAACACGATGTTACGATATTACGTGTCGCTTACCAATAAGTCGGCCACTCAATCTAATCGTCGATGACGACTTTGTTTTAAACAAATGACCGAACTCTGATTATAATTTAATTGTCGATTGATCCAATCGGCAAAATCTCTTAAATCATAATTTCTAGTTGAAAATGTCATCATCTATAATTTTTTTCATATATTAACTATTAGGTGTTGGAATTAATTCGTAGCGTTTTTTAATGAAAGAATGTTATTTATTTCACATGAGCATTAAAAAATACATTAATGAAAGTACTTCCCATCACTTGTAAAACGCTACGAATTAATTCCAACACCTAATAATAAAAAAATTAAAAATACTATTTACTTAAACAATACTGATATTTTGGATAAATACAAATATTTGATAAATACAAGAATTATTTGATAATTTAGTCCTTAATTGATGATCAATTAATTCAAACGGTAGAATTACTTAAAGCAAAATTTCTAATTAGTTATCTTTTATTAAATTTTTTTTTCTTATGTTAATAAAAAAAATAAAATTCGATCTACTAAAATAGTACATAACATCACTTAATAATTAGTTAATTCTTAATCTTCTTAATTAGTTAATTCTAATCGGATATTCAATTAGCAGAACAACGGGGGGGGGATTCTAGTCTAGAAAGTAAAAAAAATCGATTTCTTTTAATTGCATTTTTCGCAAGTATTTGGGTTGTAGAAAGTACATAAAAGGATTTTTGCGGATCCGCAAAGATATAGTGCCTGGAATATAGGTGCCTTTGTAAGGAGCTCCGCCCTGCGCTCAGAAGCAGGTAATAAAGCATTGTATAGGGATTATATTTTGACTCGGATTCGGGCGATTGTTATTTTTGAAAGTTGAAAATATTAGAAACTTTTATTTTGAAAGTAGGGTCAATTCTAATCTATCTGTAGAGGAACAGCTGTTTGTACATCAGTGTTGCTTCGAACGTTGGACGCAAACAAGTTTTTCGTGTGTCAAATACGTGTTTCGTATACTTTTATGCAATAAAATGGACAGAAAAGATTCGAGAAAATAACGAACTTATACAGATCGTCAAAAAAAACAACATTTCAGGGACAATCGATTTATGGTTGAGAAGAAGGTAGAATTTACGAGCATGTCAGCAAAAAAATTAAAGACTTCTCTAAAAATACTGATTTTTCTGTTTCGAAAGAATTTAGTATGTATGTAAACAATGATATTCAATTTAATCATCTCGAAGCTTAGGATTCAAGATTCGCGTAAAATGTAATTGTAACGAAACTTTCATCAGCTCATCATTTATCGTCCTCAGTGTAAGCGATTCTAAAAAGTGTTGTGACAAACAAAAAAATGAAAAATAAAGAAGTTGGAAATATTGAAAATTATCTTATCTGGTGTCTGACGACAGCACTTGGAAGAAAAAAGTTTTTTCTTTATTTGGTATGTCTATACTTATTGGTAAATATTCAAAAAAAGTGCTTATCTCTCTCTCTCTCTCTCTCTCTCTCTTTCCCCTCTCTCCCTCCCCCTCCCCTCTCTCTCTGTAGTGAAAAGCAGTATTTGTCAAGGATGTTACTTCCCAGCAAACGAGAATGGATTGAAATGAATTGAAATGGATTCAGATTTTCAGAAATATTGATTCACGAATGTTAAAATGAATGCTTTTCAATCTTGAATGCATTTTTATTCATTTATAGGAATTGCATGGAGCATATCTCTATACTTTTCAATCTAAAAATAATATTAGCTTTTTCTATGCACACACATTGTGCATACTGTTCAATTCAATATTTTGAATAGGAAATGTAGTTTTTCAATTCAATTGAATCCAATTCAATCGAATTAAATCCAAAAAAAAGTATTCGCTATTTAAAATACGCTTCCGGATAGAAAAAAATTTCAATCCATTTTTATTCATTCTTGTTTGCTGGTTATGGAATAACAAAAAAAAATGAAAACATTGATGAATGGTATGATACACATGAAGAAAATTGTGCTATTAATCATAGCGGAAGTGCAGAGATGGAAATCGACGCTATTACTGAAATGTTTCTAAAGTCAAAAAATGAGCACGGAGTTCTTTACGTGAAGTACAGGGTGGGCCATCTATTGGTACGTTTTTAAAAATGCGATCAAATGAGCATACATTGATATTTTTTATTAATTTTTTTTTTGTTGTGAAGCTAAAAGTATCCGCGTCAAGAATGAAAAACGATTTCGTTCATGTGGCTCCCTCTACTGGCCTTACAGTATGCCATTCGGTCACCCCAATTATTAATGACATTTTGGACTACCTCGGCGCCAATTTCACTCAAAACAGTCGTAATATAATGTCATCCACTAACATCCCTTTCTCACGAACTTTCCTCACCAATTTGCGTATAGCTCCTTCGGTGGGTGCTCTATCACGACCCATATTTCTTTTCAAAATTCGTACAGTTTCGGCGACACAGCACTGACTTTGAAAATAAGTTTTTAAAATTTCAAAACGCTCTTCAAGAGAAAACATGTTGTTTCGTGCCGCGGACGGTATGACTAATAAACTGTCAAAATTTCGGGTCTGTAGCTCGTTCGGTGTTGCCATACGACGAAATTCAAAAACGTACCAATAGATGGCCCACCCTGTACATTGGAGATGGTGATAGCAAAACGTTCAAGGGCATTTTAGATATTAATTTGTATGGGGATGAAGCTACAGTAAAAAGAGTGCGTGGGTCACGTTGAGAGAAGAATGAGAAAGAGACTCCGAAATATAAAAAAAAGTAACAAAGGTATCGGTAGCAAAGGTGCTAAGAAATTAGCTGATAAAATGATCGATGAACTCACGAAATACTATGGCTTGGCTATTCGAAGACATCCAGACTCTGTGGAAGATATGAAAAAAGAAGTCTGGGCAACTTTTATTATCATAAAAATTCCACTGATGAAAGCCTGCAGCATCAAAATTGCCTGGAGGGCGAGAACAGTTGATGTAAATGGCGGCCAGCACGCTTGCTAGTTTCCAGCACTCGTATTTATCTCTCAATTCAAATGTATGGAAAATAATTAAACCCATTTATGAAAATTTATCGAGTGATGAGTTGCTGGAACGATGTTTGGATGCAGAAACGCAAAATAATAATGAATCCTTGAACGCTCTGATTTGGAACTTTGCTCCGAAACACCTGCATTGAGCAGCAAAAAAAAGTTGCATTGAAATCGCAACTTTTTTAGTCATGATAATATTTAATAAAGGATTTGTATCCATTTCAAAAATAATGGACGTAATGGGAGTGACCATTGGCCAGCAAGCCGGAAATGCACGCACACAACCGCAACGAAACTCGCCGATCAGAGCGGCGTTCGTCCGATTTCAGAAAAAAACCAACGGGCGCAATTCAGAGACGAAAGAGCGGCGATCTGCACGATATGTACGAGGAGGAAGGTGTCCTTTATAGTCTTAGAATAGCAGATTGATTGTAAGTAATATTATTCGAGTGTTCTCTCTCTCTCTCTCTCTCTCTCTCTCTCTCTCTCTCTCTCTCTCTGAAAAATCGGAAAGTAATTTTCAAAATGACACCATTTTTTTCTAATATTTTTTTTTATCTTAAATCAAATGATAACCAAACTTATATGCTTTAATAATCTCTGATTTTTTTTATTTCAGACGAACAAAACAGTCGCAATCATGCGTAACATCTTATTTTTTTCAAAATCTTATCTAAACTATTATATAAGGCTTATTTCTTGAAAAATTACAATAAAAAAATTCAAAAAGATATTTGAAATATGTACTAATATGTAGGAAAAATCCTGATTTGAATAGACCTTACGAATTTTTCAGAAAAAATTCATGAAAATAGCCTAAAAATCAAGCTAGACCAAAATCCCCTCTTCGTAAAATCCCACTTCTAATTTCATCTTTTTTTCCTACTTGTAAAATAACATAAGATTTATATTATTAGGTGTTGGAATTAATTCGTAGCGTTTTATAAGTGATGGGAAGTACTTTCATTAATGTATTTTTTAATGCTCATGTGAAATAAATAACATTCTTTCATTAAAAAACGCTACGAATTAATTCCAACACCTAATAATAATTCTATTTACATTCACAAAATATTATAATTATAATTGTTTGATAAGCTAATCATCTATTAAATTAATCATCATTTTATTGTTCATCGTATATATTTTTCTAGAAATTCTCCATATCTGTCATAACGTTTCTCTGCTCAAAAGGAATTGCTTCAACGCTACGTGATTAATCTATCACATTTTATTCCATAAACATATGCATTTTTTCACGGCGTTATTCTTCTCTTATACATTACACTATCTGCACGAAGTAGTTCTTTTAAAACTAAACATTTTTATTTTATTCTTTTTTTCCTCAAATATCTAATATTTGTTATTAGAGCTAAAAATATAGAAAATTATATATTACACGGTTATAAAGTACAAATCTTACTTATATATTCATTCATGCATTTAATTTACAAAAAATAAAAAAAATAGATTTGTAAATTATTAGGTGTCGGAATTAATTCGTAGCGTTTTACAAGTGATGGGAAGTACTTTCATTAATGTATTTTTTAATGCTCATGTGAAATAAATAACATTCTTTCATTAAAAAACGCTACGAATTAATTCCAACACCTAATACTATATTCCTAATTTTATTATACATGTATACATACACATATACGACTTTATCAAAGTTCCTGTTTACTCATTACAATTATCTCAAAAAAGCAACTCACAAAAACTCTCGTTAATTATATTTTAGTAGCAATATTTTTCAGTAATTTACAACAACTTTATCGTGTATTTTTTGCTTTCTGATGTCACAATTAGAGATATAGAGTTTGATGACTTTCCATGATACAAGTTTGATGACACAAGTCAACACAAGTGTCGTTCTATCTTTGTCACTCTCTGAATATTAAGAAGGATAGAACAATACTTGTATCGATTTGCGTCATCAAATAGAAAGCACTTATAGTAATGATGAGTGAATAATAAGAATCTTAATATTCTATATTCAGGGAGTCAATCACATAACTTTTTCCTTTTAGTGCATAAACATGAAGAGTGAAAATTTTTTATATGTATACATTTGTACATTACATGTGTAAAAATTTTCACTTTTCACATTTCCGTTCTAAAGAAAAAGTTACATAATCGATACTCTGATTCCAAAAACGAAGAAAAGAATAAGGAAGAAAAAAATAAATAGGAAGATGAAAAAGATCGAATATATAAGTATTATATTCTTCCCTTCTCTCTCCTTCTCTATTTACATAAATATTAAACTGTCAAAATAGGCAATAGTGTTTCTATTTTTTTTTTTTAGATATGCTCTTTCACGCATCGTAATTTAAAATTTCGAAATTTAGCCAAAAAATGAAAATAAGAAAAGAATTGTTTATTATTAAAAATAAGAAACGTGTAAGGATAGCAATCTTATAAGATTTATTTGAATTGCTTGTCCAAAATTTTTAAACACTTAAAACAAGAAAATATTTGAACATTGAAAAAGCGAGGGTGCTGAATGCAAAAAACAACACGAACAGACCTATTCACAAAGATAAGAAGCAGAAGGAGAAAGACAGAAAGTGCATCGAAAAAAGGCATCGCCACTTGTCACAAAAATATGCACGCAAAACGTCATTCGGCGAGACGCATCACGCGACATTCGAAAACAGTGACATAATATCGCATCGCCAATCAGATTCGCTGCTTCATTTTTTCCATTCGCAGGAACTTTCGTGCATGTTTTCACATATTGTCTTTCACACTTTTCTTGCATTACAGCACGTAAACGAAAGAAAAGGCGAGCGGCGTTTAAAAAATGATGGATGCTATTGTATGATGATATCAGTTGACAAAAAATCGCAATGAAAATGCAAAAGATTATACATATATCAGAGGGAACATTTCACGCTGGAGAATGTTATCTGTCGGATGACGTATCGATTGTTATCTTGAACGAGACTTAAAACTCTTTTTTTATAAAGTCGAAAGAGAGAGGGAGAGCCTCACTTTAAGCTTTGCTTAAGTTAAAGTAACACTTATTTGGTGCAATCAGATCCCTTAAGTCGGTTGCACCAACGTTACTTTACTTTGTAAACTCTCTCTGTTTCTGTCTCTCTTTCGCTTTAAAACGAGAGAGAGAGAGAGAGAGAGAGAGAGAGAGAGAGAGAGTTTTAAATCTCGTTTAAAGTCAAAGTTATGTTGGTGGAATCGGGCCTTAAGACAAATGTAAGACAAATGCAATGTGTTAAAAATAACTTGAAAAAATTACAGATTATTCTAAATTGCATTTAAAAGTAATAAAATTATTCTCAAAAATTAATCTCAAAAAAATTAGAGATAGTTGACCATTTGGAACAAAAGTTACTTCAATAAAAAGTAATATTTTTTAAATTTGTACTCTAATAGAAATATATAAAAATGTGTTATAAAATAATGATAAAAATCTCTATTTTTTTATATAAGTATTTTACGAATTCAAAAATATTTATGTGAAGTTATATTGAGATGTAAACATTAATTGTTCAGTAAATAAACAAAATATTTATTTGTTATAAATAATTGATGAATCTCAATGAAACTTTACACAAATCATTTCTAGTACTAAAATATTTATATCAAAAAATTTAGATTTTTGTTATTATTTTTTAAATTTTTATAATATTAGTTTTATAAATAAAACTAATATTAAATAAAATCAATAATCTATAAAAATGTGTTGCTCAATAAAAACAGAATGTTATGAACATAATTTTCACATGTAGTTTGCTTAAAGCATTAATTATTAATATATATGTTTTATGCTCCTTAATTCTTACCTGTTAAATTTTGAAGGCCGGAAGTCCAAAAATTATAATAAATTGAATATCGTTGAACTTTGTCCCTGATTTTTATTTACGTAAAGATGCCATTTCATGTAGCTAATAAAAACTACTTTATCTTCATCAATTTTAAATTATACAGCGAAGTTGTTTAGGTTATGCTCCAAGTTCGATAATGTTCAATTAATAGCGAAACATCACTGAAATACATGTCATGTTCATAGAATATTTTCCAAAATTAATTTTGGGAGCGACGCAAAGAAAAAATCATGTTCGCTGCGATTTTTGAAAATGAGTATTACCTACAATAATAAGTATCAAGATATATTTCAACGATTGGAGGAGAGCCAAAACATAAAATTGGCCCATTTCACATTATGAATTTTTTGATATTTTTAATCATTATGTTTGGTCATCTACGATTCTATGAATTATTTATACTCGAAAAATTTGTTATACAAGGATATGTATAATATAACATAAATATTTATAAACATTCATACTTATATATGTCCTTCTTTCTTTTTGTAAAATTATTTTTAAAAAATGTATGGACATATATAATTATATATGAATATTTATGTATATTTATATATAATATATATATTTATACATATTCATGCATAAAAAATTTTTTATCGGATAAGAGGACCGAGAAATTCTTTGCTGTGGAACATAAATTAAAATAACACACATGACATCATTAAATTGGAAAAATCGGTATCTATTTGTATATTCATACATTATTAATTACTATTTAAACTATTACTAATTAATTATATTAATTTTATTTATATCTTTATTGTGTTCTTTTCCTATCATATTTCTATCATATTTTATCATATAATTATATTATATCAAGATTTAAAGTTTAAGCAGCATATACATATTAGGTGTTGGAATTAATTCGTAGCGTTTTTTAATGAAAGAATGTTATTTATTTCACATGAGCATTAAAAAATACATTAATGAAAGTACTTCCCATCACTTGTAAAACGCTACGAATTAATTCCAACACCTAATATATTACTAACATTTTTTAAGGAGTCATCCGTTACATCTTTTTTCTCTCGTACGTCATCAAAGGCGCAGTCTCGTCACATGTTCTAGCTTTTCAGCCAACACAGCCAAAACCTTACTGTTTCAAAACATTTGATTTATTAATCAGAAGAAAGAATTTTATTATAATTGATAAAAAAAAATGCTTCAAAGCAAATTAGCAATTGTAGCATACGACGAATTGTAGCATGACATTTACCGAACCTATAATCTATATCTCTCTGCACCTCAATAAAGCTATTTTTATTATTATTATTATTAATTTGTAATTTCTCAACGAATATAATATGATATACACAACAATTTTACTTGTTAAGTAGGAAAAATTATAACATTGATATACGTAATGTTATTGACAGTTTGTGTTCTGCAGATTTCTCGGTAATTTTGTGCCAAAATCAAGCGCTTGAAATAATAAGTTATTAGTCAGTATATTCCTATAAAATGTCAATCAACAGTGACATCTGCTGCATCTAGAGTACAATAATTTATTAAAGTAAAATAATATTGTATGTATATGTTATACATATTTATACATTTAATGATACCAATTTCCAAGTTTGCAAAATAATAAAAATAGTAATAAAAGGGTCAGCTATGAGCAAATAATTAAATCACAAAATAAAAATTAATTTGAAATTGATTTTTTAATAAACTAATTTTTATTCTATAATGTAATTGTTCATAACTGACTTTTCTATTACTTTTTATCAGTTGGCAACGTTGCCTCATAAAAATAACTCGTTATCGTTCTTTTTGCTAAAAAGTAACTCATTATCGTTACTGATTTACAAAAGTAACTCGTTATCGTTACCATCAAAATGTAACGAATCGTTATTTCTTTTCTTGACACTAATAGAATATTATAGCGTTTTTCATTGTGGCACTTGTGCGTATTTATTGTTAGTGCACATTAAAGCCATAGTACGCAACTCTAATCTAAATGTAAAAATGAGATATCTGAGATAATATAATGTCTAAAGTATATTTTATCAAATAGCATAATAAAATGATTGAGGATTTCGTGATTTAAGGACGTTCTCCGACTGCAGTTGTGCTCAATCTAATGAGTACACATTAGTGTTCACCATTATGAAAATAATTTATTTCATATAGTATAAGATGTTCCATAAGTGTTTTTATACAAGTTTTTTTTATACAATATAGTTAATGTTCTAATAAATACAAATTATATGAAATAAAATTCTTTTTTATGGAGCTACTTACTCAATGATTTCTTAAAAATAAATACCGGAAGCAATATTCAGACAAATTTCATATTATTCCTTGTGATATCAAGTTTTGTGTCTCATTATTTCAAAAAATTGTTAAGAAAAACTTATTTACAGTGAATAAAAAGACCACTTTCGAATAAGCTTTATTGTTAGATAGGGATCCTATGTTAAATGCTACTAAATTATGTTATACTTCAACTTTAAAGTGGAATATCTCGATTTTTATTCCCGTTCCGGGTTAGTTTTAAAGCATATGTTCAGGACACTAAAACAAGCTTTTTTTGTAAGTTTCAAAAAATCTAAAGAAAATAGATTTTTCGGAGAACGTCCTTATCTCGTTTTTATATTTTTTAATTATACATCTTTACGTCGATAATACAGCGGTAGATAATACATTTAAAATGCATTAATTAACTTAATTAGTTCTGCCAATGGAAAACGCTATTATATGCAGATTCTTGCAGTAATTACAAAAAAGATGTTAACATTCTCTCTCTCTCTCTCTCTCTCTCTCTCTCTCTCTCTCTCTCTCTCTCTCAAACTGCAATATTAAAAATTGCAAAATACCCTTTTGAGAAAAAAAAAAGTCAAGGCCTAATTACATGTAATTATACACGTGTAATTATATGTAGAAAAAATATCAACATAACTTGTAGTATAGCGGAGCTCGAACGCTTCAACAGTTTTGTGTTCAGTTTTTTCTTAGTTTGTTATTAGAGCAAATCATAGTTCAGTCTCAGTTTGTCGAAAATATATTCCTATAATGAGAAAGTTGATATGCTGTTAATATTCAGTGAATGTAAAAGGAATGCATGTGAAGCTGCAATTCTGTATACCACAAGGTATCCACAGAGATATTACCTGTATGCAACAATGTTTTATAACATTGAAAAGAATTTAAGAAATTATGGAGAATTTGAAAAGGAACAAACCGTATTTAAGTACAACTGCAGACAATACTCTTATGGTCTTAGTACATTTCCATTCGTGCAATTGCTATTGAAACTGGTATCTAAGAGTAACTGATATCTATTTATCTAAGAGTTCTTCGTTCATAAGATGATAAAATAGAATCGTCATCACTCTTACAAAATGATCAAAGTACAACATTTACGTATAACTGTTTACAACGTCGTCTAAATAACATGGCTAGTTGTTGTGAAAATAATTCTGAAATATTGTATTACGGAATATCCTATGGATGAATGTAAGTTCTCAAATAATGATGTAATTAACCGTCATAATCATCACTTTGGTCGAAGGATAATCCCCATTGGTTCTGAGAACATAATTTTCAACAGAAAATTACAGTGAATGTTTGGTGTGGTCTAGTATATGGTCATCTGATTGGATCTTGCTTTTATGAACAGAATTTGACAGCCCAAGCTTACTTAAATTTTCTTAATTCTCAACTTCCAACATTGTTGCAAGTATTTCTGAATGATGATGTATAACGTATTTATTTCCAACAAGACGGTTGTCTATCTCATAACGCTCGGATTGTTGTTCAATATCTAAATTCAAAATACGGAATACGTTAATTTTGGACATTTACGGACCAATTCCTCAGTCTCCCGATTTGTCACCACTAGATTTTTTTCTATGGAGTCATTTGCAATCAATAGTCTATGCGGTATCAATTAAAAATATGGAACATTTAAAGCAGCGAATCTATAGCGTGCGAAGAAATTTACCGTGACAGCATTATAGAAGCAATGAAAATTTATTACATAGAGCAGAATTGTGCCTACAAGAAAATGGACTATAATTCGAACACTTATTGTGATATGTATACATATATGTATATACATTCTAATTACAATTAAAACTTTTACGTAAATAGAAATAAAATATAAAATAACGATAAAAGTAACTAGTGAAATCATTACCATTACTCTAAAAATATAACTACGTTACTATGAACGTTATTCAAAAGAAAATGTAACGTCGTTACTCAAGCGTTACCAAAAGAAGTAATTTGTAACGGTAACGACGATACAAATAAGGCGTTACGTCAACCCTGCTTTTTATATATCTATTTAATATTTAATTTTTAATATTATATATAAATATATATATATATATATATATATATATATATATATGTGTTATGTTAAGTGTTATGTGTTTGAATATTTTAATATTTATTATTTTTGAATATTTTTAATATTCAACATAATGTGTTATATTTTTTTATTATTTTTTTCTGTTTCTTTTTTTTTTAATGGAAAAACTTTTCTACAGCATTATAATTTCAGTTTTTATTTCTTGATAAATTAAGAAATTCCACATAAATATATAGAAAATGTATACGCGTGTATATATTGCAATGCCAGTTTAGAGTCATTTCGTTTCGCATTTCGCCCATGGGATATCCCCATCCCCCCTCGGGATCCTCGAACATATCACTGCGCAACAGTAGCTTCTAGCATGTTGTTCGAGTGCACGGCGGATGTTTGCAATCTTGAAAGTGGTTTGGAGTGCATACTTTGTATTTTGCACTTTTGCTGCCGGCATCCGGCATCCAGCACGGCACGCGATACAAGGAAGGAGAAAGAGAAGAAACGTAACAATTGCACAGTGCACAATCCACAGATTTGCGGGCTGGAGAAGGGGAAGAAGAAAAAGCTGGTATATACGACATGAGTATATGTTTCATCTCCGTTATTACGTACAATATATATATATATATATATATGTATATATATATATGCTCTACTATTACGTGATCGCAGAAAGTCCACGCAAAATACCACTGATTGACGTCAGCAGCAGACAGTTCCTCGTCCGTGCCTCTCTCTTTCTCCTCCTCTCCATCTTAAATCTCCCACTCAATCGTCGCTACCACCACCATCATCTCGGCACGACGTGACGGCATTTGACTCATCCGCTCTCGTTCTTGCTAACCTGACTTTATGCTCCAAAGGCTACGCGCGATAGTTCAACCGTCGCGCCAGGGCTGCCAGGACGGTGCAGCTAGTAACGCACGTAGCTCGACGTACGCGAACTCGACTTTCGATTGTCGACACCGAGTACACTGAGATGGCACCGGCCCTCAGCAAATTCGCCACCAGACGCACCCTGGCCGGCGCGGTCGCGGTCAGCACGCTTATCTGGATACTAAGGAACCGCAGAAGGTGGACGAGTAAAAAAACCAAGTGAGTATTGCGCGTCAATCTCCATTAACTCCATTTCGCTTCAATGAGTGTATCTTTGAGTAATGTTGAATGCTTGCAGGAACCAATGGCCTGTTAACAATGACATTCAGTATATTATCAAGGAGGTAAGAATGTAAAACAATAGGTCTTTGTTGAAGAATTCTGAACCAGCTCCGAATATCACAATTCATTGACGAGATTGGTTTAATATTGTTTCAACATTCGATGCTTTCAATCTAAACACAAGTCGACATAAATATCATTCTATCTTTCTTGGTATTCCGTTCAGTAAGTAATAAAGGATAATTGTTGAGTTAACCTCCTCACCTCCGATTATATTATAATTAAGTCTTGTTCGATTTTTTGCACAAAGTGAACGAATCTAGCACAAAAAAAGTCGCTTTGCCTCGCGAATCGAGATATTGTTATACTGATTCTACAATCGGTAATTCTAAGTCTTAGCAGGGAAGTTGATTAATAACCAATTTGTACTAATGTTCTTCTTCTTCTTCTTCTTCTTAACTTAATAGCCTCCGAAGATAGTAACGATTGATGTTGATTGGTTAACTTCATTAATTAAGCTATTTCATCGACTACAGATTCATTGTAGAATCAGCATTAAAGTTGATGGAGCTTCAGCAGGTTAGAAAATCTGTCATATTGATGCCAGACGGGATTAGACATTTTCCCGAAAAGTGGAACATTGATACCAACGAAAATTTCTAAACGACAATTTTAATTTCTATAAATTGCTAATATTGTACAACTAGTCATATGCAGAGTTGGACTGCGAATAGCTTCTTAGTAATCATAAATCAGAAGTCAGAGATTAAAAATTGATCAATCACAGTCGTCAATTTTTAGATTTTGACTTCTAATTTATGATTAATGACTTATTATAGAAGGGATTCCATTATATGTATAATACGTATATAATATGATAAAACGTACGTGTGTAACACATATAACATATGATATTATACATATAAAATCATATATAAGATGTTATGTTTAATATATGTCCAACTCTGCTCATATGTGATTTTTCTTCTGCTTTAAAAATAAATTCTCTGCTTTAAAATTATAAATTATTTTCTATATAATTTTCGTTTTTATCATTTTCGATTTATAATTTGTTTTTAAAGCAGAGAATTTGTATTTTAAAATAGAGAATTTTTTTTAAAGCAAACACGTACATAATCAAACCAATTATCTGCTGTAAAAACAAAAGATATGTAATGGTATTATATAAAAATTATGCAATAATATTATGCAAGGAGTAAAAATTATATAGAAAATAATTTGTTTTTAAAGCAGAGAATTACATATGTTAAAAAAATTTTCTGAAAAACTGATAGATTTTTTGCTACTTACGTAATGCAATTAATTTATAATGTCGTAGAAAATTTATAATGTCTAGAGGTTAATACCAACATTATTTCCTCCACTTTTTGAGAAAATGTCTTATCATAGAAGGCCAAGATCATAGATAGGTCTATTTTTTGTGGCTGCACTTTCTGAATTGGTACACACTATGCAATAAGTTGAGTGAAACAAATATATGTTTGTTTTCACTTCATTTTATTGCCTGGTTCAGAATGCAGCAATAAAAAAATAGACCTCATGTAAATGAAGTTAGAATAAGATTTTTTGTTTCATAATTACACAAATTCTCGGCTTCAAAAACGGATTCTCTGCTTTAAAAATATAAATTTTCTACTTTAAAAACATAAATTATCCCTCATCTCCGATGTTGATAAAATTAGGCTGATTCGACGCGTTTTTGCACGAAATGATTGAATCTGGTTAAAAAAATGTGTCGCTCTATCCCGTGGACCGAAGTATTAATCATGAAAATTGATAATTATTCAGGTTAGGAAATCTGTCCCATCGATGGCATGTGGAGGGATGTGGAAAAAATATTTTCTCTGCTTCAATTACATAAATTCCCTGCTTCAAGAAACAAATCTCTATTGTAAAAATAAAAATTACATAGAAAATAATTTGTGTTTTTAAAGAAAAAAAATTGCATTTTTAAAGCAGAGAATTTGTGCAACCCTTTATACCGTCAATGTGACAGATTTCCTAACCTGAATAACTTTAACAATTAATATTTTGGTTCGCGAGGCAGAGCGACATTTTTTTTATCAGTTTCATTCATTTCGTGCAAAAAAAAATCGCGTCAAATGAGACTAATTTTATCAAAATTGGGAATTTGAGGAGATTAAATTCAACTATGAAAAACAATAATTATCCTAACAAAGCAGCACTTATGTCAATTTATACAAATAGAAAACATCTGTTAGCATGCATGGAAATATTAGGCCAATATTTTGTATCAATAAATTGTGCGATAAATCTTCGGATGAACTACTCCTCGTAACAAAAAATTATTATTTATTTCTTTTATAATTTTGTCTCTTGAGTGCGAATGTGATAATACAAAATGGTACTCACTCATATTTTTGCTGCTATATTGAAAAAACTGCTATATTAAAAGAGAAGTTTTTAACGATTATCTTCGAAATTGTTCATGTTACAAAAAAGTTTTAAACAAAAAATGTTTATCATCATGTTTTCTACAAAAAGGTCCCATACGTAATGAACATATACTCAATACTTTAATTGGTATATTTAAAAAACTGATAAAAACAGGCCACCCAAAGTTTGAATGACGCACCTTAACTGAATGAAAATTTAAACTCGACAATGAAGCGAGTAAAGCAAGGTCCATCCTACCTCCTCCCCTGGAGTGTTCCAAAATTTAATCCTGTCAATCCTTTATTTTTATTTAACATTCGGTGACCAACAAAGATAAAATGATACTCGGAGTTGACGGAGTTGAATTTTAGAACGCAACTCTGCCAAGGGGAGGAACGATTTTCCATGCTAACTCAGGTGAAAATTTTTCTTATAATTTTTATACGAATTGGAACATTTTTCAAAAATACTCAGAAATATTCGAAAAGTTTATATTTTCTCTCAGAATTTTTCATGCATGTGAATTCTGAAATATTTTGAGATTTCTTATCCCATAATTAAAAAAAAATATTTTAAAATTTTTTAGATTTTATAACATTTCATCAGAAATTATATTTATAAAAAATCTTAGAAATCTCTTATATTTCATAATTAACATATAAAAAAAATTTTGAGAAAAGATGTTGATTTTCTGAAAAAAAGATGTAGATTTTCTGAGAAGTGTTCCAATTCGTATAAAAAATGTGAGAAAATTATAAAATTATATAGACATTCTGGAAAATTATATAAAAAATTCCGAGAAAAATTTTCACCAAGGAAGGAAGGAAGGTTCACTCCACTCTCCCTCCCCCTCCCCCCCTCTGCTAAGGCGCACAGATTCTATAACTGTACTGTTACACATGAGTTTCGACTTTCCCTGCAAAGCAACTTCCACCCCACCTCTTTTCCTGCCAAGGAGCGAACTAGGCAGAGGGAGAGTGTGCATTAAAAAATGTTAATTAAATAAAATTTGCATTATTGGACTTTGCTTCACATTGTTGAGTTCAAATTTTCATCCATTTAATAAGACGTATTTCGTAAACTTTGTATGGTCTTTTTTGTTTTTTACAAGGACATAAGTCGTTCATTCGAAGGTTTATCTTTAATTGTGCTATTATAGGGAATATAATAAATTGAAATGAAACAAACTATATCCAAGCGGAATAAGAAGCGATAACATCAAAATGACATTAAAATTATTGAAAAGGCATTATAATTGATTGAAAAGTAACTTTTAATAATCATTTGAAATTATTTTGACATTATTTTGATGTCATAATATAAATTTGTATTCTGTTTGATTATCCGACTTATTGCACTAAGATATATATCATTTCTCTCTCTCTCTCTCTCTCTCTCTCTCTCTCTCTCTCTCTCTTAGAATTTTCTTTTGAAAAAGAACAAAACTAATATGTTTATGCAAAGATAGGCCAAGATCATACTGATTATGTATCCTCCGCAGGAAAAACCAAAGAGTCCCAAGGCACAGATCAATGCCGTCTTCTTCCGTAGGCTCTATCAATTACTTAAAATCGGTATCCCTGGTGTATTATCACCAGAGTTTGGTTTTCTACTTTTGGTGGCGACCGCCCTAATTGGCAGAACTGTGTGTGACTTGTGGCTTATCAACAAGGCTACTTTGTTAGAAACGTATGTGCAGTGTTTCTAATTATTGATGGTAAAAAATTTCATCTATCTGACGCAGAACTTTGTTATCAGGTCAATTGTCAACATGAATAATCTATTATTCAGGCGATATTTGCTCCATTTATTTGGTTTAGTACCAATGGTAAGTCGAGTTTTATTGACACAGCCTACTTGAAGATTATATATGGCATGGTAATGGAAATCTTTTTATTGCCAGAGAGAGAAAAAGACATTTTTTTTTAAATAGTTAATAATGACTACGTTCTACAAAAAAAGCAGCTTCGCAGCTGTTGCAAAATTCTTTAATATATGATTTATTTATATTTTCAAATGCAGTGAAGAATTAATAGTAATTAATTCCATTGTGTTAAAGAATTTTACAAATGTTGCAAAGCTACTTTACTAAATGCGTTTAATATGTTAATGTTCCATATATTAATTTATTGTATTAATTTAGATAGCGATCGTGAACAACACACTGAAGTATGCTTTAAGCGAAATGAAGTTAAGGTTGCGTACGAATATCACACGTAATTTAGTGGATGATTATCTTAAGTAAGTAACTGATATATATATTTCATTGTTAATTGAACTTTGTTCGGTTTAAAACAATAGTCTTACAATTAATGTATTCATTATCGATGCTTATATCTTAGCATAATATTTGACCTATTGTTGTATAGTGTTATAAGTTTCCGCTTAAATAATTTATCACAATAAATTTTACTTATATCGGAAAGATAAATGAAAATGTTATTAAGAAACTATAGTACTTAAAAATTAATTCTTGTTTTCATAGAGGCTTTACCTATTATAAAATGAGTAATCTGGATAGCCGAATCGCGAATCCGGATCAGCTGTTAACTACAGACATTGATAAATTCTGCGAAAGCTGTACAGATCTTTACAGCAATATGGCGAAGCCTCTATTGGACATTGGTCTTTACGTATACAGATTGACAACTACTCTTGGCGGACAGGTACGTGACATAAATATTTATCTCATTTATGTCTATTTCTATCAATGTAGATTAACGTTAATTTCAATTTAAATTACTCTTCATTTTTTCTCATTCTTAGGAGTAGAATATATTGGTAGAGATGGACATTAGTGATTAGCATTTTATCACTACAAAGTAATACTACGTTTTTACTCAATGCTACGTCTTTACAGACGCCACTTGTTATACTCTCGTATTTAGTGATAGCTGGTACCTGTTTGACTCATCTTCGCAAGCCTATCGGGACAATGACTGTCAAAGAGCAACGATTAGAAGGAGAATATCGTCATATCAATTCAAGGTTGATCGTTAACTCGGAAGAGATAGCGTTTTATGGAGGAAATAATAGGGAAAAATTGACGCTGTTAACTAGCTTTCATAAACTTGTGAGTGAACTTTGTTTCCGAATATTATTTCTATATATTATATATAGAATAATATTATGAATAATATTACTTATTTTTGTAATGTTTTTTTTTGTTATAGGTAACTCATCTTCGTAAATTCTTGGAATTTAAGGCTTTGATGGGCGTTGTAGATAATTATATTGGAAAATGTAAGACACGATTTATATTGTGACAAAAACTTAACAACACGTGTTCATTTAATTGCTGCTTTTACTTTCTAATATTAATCACCATATTTTCTGTCAGATTTTGCCACTATAATCGGCTTCTACGCAGTGAGCATACCTTTCTTCCAGAAGAACCATCCTATACTTTCCGGCACGCCTGATCACAGATTCAGATTGTACTATACTTACGGTCGGATGTTGGTGAAATTGGCTGAGGCGATCGGCCGATTGGTGATAGCTGGTAGGGAATTGACGCGTTTGGCGGGATTCACAGCGAGAGTCACTGAGATCAAAATAGTTCTCGACGATTTAAACGCTGGAAAATACGAGCGAACGATGATCTCAGATTACAAAGACAAAGTGATCGGTTATCCTGGTAAAGGCAAAATTGTACCACGCGACAACATCATACGGTTCGATAATGTTCCCCTAGTGACGCCGAATGGAGACGTGCTCGTCAAGGAGCTGTCCTTTGAAGTGAAATCGGGAATGAATGTACTGATTTGCGGTCCAAATGGTTGCGGCAAGAGCTCTATGTTTAGAATTCTCGGCGAAGTACATACTTTATTATCTTACCATTCTAGTTTATTGCTATTGTTTTATAATGTCTTTGCGAACTAATTTTTTCATAAACCATATCGTAATGTACTTGATTCTTTTTAATATCTTTTCTTGTTATTAAATTAGTTCTAATATGAAGAATGATAAATTAAAAATTGTTGTTGAATAATGTTTTAGCATAGTAACAGGTTTATATTTCTTATTGATTTTAATCAATTCGAATCGTAATGTTTAGCTGTGGCCGGTTTGGTCTGGAACTATTACAAAACCACCGCGTGGTAAGCTCTTCTACATTCCGCAACGTCCTTACATGACACTGGGTACATTGAGAGACCAGATCATATATCCTCACACGAAGGAAGAAATGAAGAGACGTGGTAACATTACTGATGAGGACTTGAAGAAGTTCTTAGAACTAGTACAATTAACTCATCTATTGGACAGGGAGAGTCTCGTCAACAATGAAAAAGAGGCTTGGGACGCAGTGGCTGATTGGATGGATGTCTTATCGGGTGGCGAGAAACAACGTATAGCAGTGAGTTCTTTTTTCTTTTCTTATGCCTTTTCTTAAGACTGACATTTATCATTGATTTATACACCGAGAATCATCGTATCGATGATTCTCAATTTTTTTATCGTTAATTTTGAAAGGAAGGATGCATGAAGCGATTGTACGCTAATTAATTATTAATTATTCTTAGATAATAATTTAAATGTAAGACAATAATTTAAATGTGATCACCGCGCTGCGCAATAAAGAGCGCAATGCAATAATATTTATTAAAAAGTTATGAAATAATCCGAAGTTCTAAATAATATAGTTAAAAAACGTTGACTGTGATTCAAGTCAGGAACATATAAAACAAACTTAAGACAGTAAGACATAGCAGTAAGCAAATCGGCCATCACAATAGAATTATTTTACGTTCTCTATTGTGATTAGCTGATGCGATTACTGTTACGTTTTACTGCCTTATATTTTTGTAAATGCCATAAGCTTTATACTTAAATCCACTAAAAATATATGTAAGTCGATATTAATACGTATGTACACAATCAAAGAGTACAATGTAATAATTGTAAGAAACCTCTGTATAATATAAATATTGTCTGTATAATATAAATATTGTTATAAGTATTTAAAGATCGATTCCGAAAATCGATTCTTTTTTTTTTAAGAATCGGCATCACTACTTTCGAACCTGGGCAAATTTTCGTGACTATCAATGGGGTTCGGGGATAATTGAAGAACGATGACGTTACCGACAATGAAAATTTATGATTATTATCATAATAAATATTTCGATAAATATTAAATTCGTGATTTTTTATTATATAAATGTTGTGATTTTTTATTATATAAATATGCATTATATAAATATGGCACGCAAATTTCCACAAGCGGCGACCGTTTTTAATGATACCTCGTCGGTGACTTATATGAAATATCTTAATATTTTGTTTGTATCTTATATCAATGATCTTATCGATGTTTGTTTTTACTATCTTGGATTGCATTAAAATCTTTCTTTTTCCGTTTCATTTTCACTATCTGTCAAATATATATTTACTTCATTTTCAGTACAAATGTACACTAATTCAGTTATAAAGATTATAAAGAACAGACCTTTTATTATTATTGTATTATAATTATTACTGATGAAATATGATATAATTAATACTGATAAAGCATTTTTTAATCTTAAGCTTTTGTTATTTGTAAAGATGGCTCGGCTATTTTATCATAAACCGCAATTCGCAATTCTGGACGAGTGCACGAGTGCTGTCAGCGTCGATGTCGAGGATTCCATGTACAGATACTGCAAAGAAGAGAACATCACGCTATTCACAGTCTCACATCGTCGCTCCCTTTGGAAGCATCATGAGGTATTGCTATAAATCAATTTTTTTTGTGTTGATCAAAAGATGTACTTATGTTTATTGTATAAGTTTTGTGACTTTTATGTTATTTTATCATTGCTTAATTTTCTATTTATTGCTTCTAGTACTACTTACACATGGATGGCCGCGGAAGCTACGAATTCAAGCCGATCGAGCAAGACACTTTAGAATTCGGATCGTGAATTCTTGCATTTCTTGCACACGCGGAAATGCGTCAGTACGCAAGGAATTTATCTTTCTTTTTCCTTTTACTTTACGATTATTCAACAATTCCAATAATTTTATAGACGACATTTTATCTTTTAATTAGCAATTTTTGTAAGTATAAAGTATCACGACAAAATCGATTATTAAATATTAAATCTATATATAATTGCACAGGATGCCTTTATACAGAATGTATATGTACTGTACAGAATGTATGTATTATACAAATGTAATAGTGATAAACGCGGCGTTGTCGCGATCATTTTTGGCGCTATCGTAAATTTCTTCGCGTAGATATGTAATCAAATCTGCCATGCACAAAGATATATTATATTTTTCGATTATTATTTTTCTACAAGGTAATATATTTTTGATAATATATTGTCATTGTCGAAGATACATCGAGCTTAGAACGTATATGATGTTATCATATATAAATGACGTATAATACTTTTAGATTTTCATATCCCTAAGGCATGATGGAAATATGTTAGATATATTCGTTTTCGAAACGAATTTCATACTGTTCTGCGCATAACCAGATGCGGCCATTTTAAACATTTGCATCGCGGTAACTTTGACGTGACGCAAAGTGATATTTCGCGAAAATGAGTATGTGTCAAATAAAAACGTGCACAAATAGTTTCATAAAAAAAGATGTAGAAATTTGCATTTTTTTCTAAATTATGATAAATTGTAAATCATATGAATTATTATAAATTATTAATAATTGAAATTATTAAATTTAATTAATTTATATTATTAAAATATTTAATTAAAATTATTATTTTTATTATTGCACAAGATAAAATCAAATTTATTATTATATTATAAATATGTAAAATATTATTGACATAACGTCAACTTCAAATAATCGCGGCAACATGGCAGCTTCTGGATATCACTCTTCTTATGTTCAAAATGTGCAAAAGCATACCTAATATACTTTCACTTATCGACATATAATGGGTGCTTTTCATTTGTGATGCATTCGAGGAAATACTATTAGCGCTACTTCTGTCATTCTATCTTCATTGTTTATCAGACGTAAAGCAAGGATAGAATGACACAATAGCGTCTCCGAATGCACCTTTGATGACACAAATGTCGTTGCCATTCTCTGAATGTCAACAAGGATGGAACGATACTTGTGTCAATTTGTGTCATCAAATGGAAAGCACCCAGTACTAGACGGAGCATAAAACTCTAATCACAATGCGAGGCAACAGCGATAGCGATAGCGATAGGAATAGAAGAATGCAACTTATGAGAATACATATGTCAATGCACATAGGAACACGGAATAAGACAATAGTGATAAATTTCCGACGAATTGGAATTCTGTGTCTATCGCCTCTTATAGCCTACCAATCCAGATTTTTCACTTCTATTTATATATGCTATAATCTTGAAGTGGATGGAAGAATATACTACAGTCTATATACGAAGATTGGCATTTTTTATTTATTTCATTGTGCAACGAGAGACAATTATATATCGGTTATTTCTATAGTATTCCTATTGTTATTCTTATCACTGTTGCCTCGCATTGTGTTTAGAGTTTTAGCATCGAAACCCTAAACATTTTGACAGACCTAAGCCGGTTGTTCCACTTTTTGATAAATTAAACAAGTAAACTTTACCAAAAGGTGGAACAACCGGCTCCTAGAAAGAGATAGAAGGAGGTAGAACGATGTTTGATAGAGAGAATCGAGGGAGAATGGAGCGGAGAGTGTTTCTCTTCTCTGATTTGTAGTACAACTTCCACGAATGTGCATGTGTGTATATGTACATGTATGTTCCATCACATTCCTACTATCGGCCTGTTCTTTTTGGCTAAACTTTTGCATCAATTCACCTTTCTTCCTTTTCTCTCTAGGAGGAAAGAAGAGGAAAGAAGATGAACTGCAAAAATTCAATTAAAAAAAAAACAGGCCTCATATCTGCTACTCACTTCAACTACCCTACAAATGGCGGCTTCCGGGTGAGTCCGTTCCACTCACCCTCGATTCTCTCTGATGTTAGTATCGACCAATAGGACAATAATAGAAAAAGAATTCAATATTTTGTCGCATGCTCCGTCCAGTACAATAATATGTAATAATAAGGCTTCCATCATGCCTTGAGGTATAAAACAATTGAAAAACACAAGCAATAGGAACAGAGAATAATAAATTTTAACCTATCAAAAACGTATATTCCTGAATACAGAGTTTCTGACAGAGGTTGAAATTTATTATTTCTTATTCCTATTACCTGTGCTTTTCGATTATGCATTAGACTTTACTGTAAATCATAGACTTGCATAATGGACCTTCCATTGGAGACGTAAGGATAACATTAGAGAGAGAAAGAGCAGTTGTTAATCGGATACTTTCCTTATTCAATTGTGTAATATGTGACTGAATAAGTAACAGATCATTCATGTTTCTGTTTTTTCATATGTGTCTTCAGCTGTCATGAATGCGACAGCTGAATAATCTATTATATAAGTCTATGTTGTAAATATATGCAATTTTGTAGTGCTTAGAGTTTTCCTGTGTAAATTTAATTAAAATGTTGGTGATGAAACGATTAGCAAATACTTGCCAAACAAATGATAAGGAATTAAAATCGCGAGATTTTATTAACAGTTATATCATATCGAAGAAAAAAAATGTGTGTGTGTGTGTGCGTGTGTGTGCGTGTGTGTGTGTGTACATGACAGAATTTACTGTAAAGTAAATGTTTTGTAAGAATATAATTAATCGTTATGTGTAGATCACATATGTTACACTTGGATATCTGAATTGAGCCGAAAATTATAACGATATTGCTGGACAATAGGAAGATTTTATATAATGAGGAAAGAGCAAATTAAAATCGATAAAGAATACATACAAAATAATATGGTGTAAAAATTCAAGGTGAAACATTTCCGTGAATGCGCAGTAGAGTGAATTTGGACCTGAGGTATATATGTTCTTTGGCTGAAGAAGACACTTTTGGAACTTAAAGTGAAATAAGTATATATTTGATATTAAAGCAAAAGCGAGAAAAAGTCCTAGTGTAGTGCAGAAATAAAAGTAGACCTCTTATTGGTTGTTTCTAATATATTATTTTCAGTATGACTATCGCCATTATGCGCAACGTTTCACCTTGTCTTATATATGAATATATTATAAATGCAAAATAATACTTCGACGAACTGTAATTGTGATTCTTTCTCTTCCACATATTGCATTGTAGAGTATTTCTTTTATTTAAAGTTATAACAAATGACAGTAATCACTTCCGTTGATACTTATATGTACACATCTAAATAGAGTTTAATTACTTTAATCTATTCTCTCTGTAATAACTTTACCATATTCCGAAATATTTTCTCTATTTTACAACGAATCATTTGCTATAATTGTTAAGAAAATGCACAATGGATTCGGACTTAATATATATTTATAATGAGTTCGAAATGAAATAAAAACTAAAATCAAAATATTTTCTTAGCAAAAATTTCTATGAAGTTAATATATGCAAAGATATATTTTGTGAAGAATAAAAGAGATTTTTCTAATCATGTATGTGTAAGTCATTAACAATACTGTTTGATTAAAAATTCATAAATCCTTTATTTTTAGAAGAATTTCCTAAAATGCTTAATAGACGAAAAACTTGATAATTTTGAATTCAATTTTTGAATTTTGATATTTTTGAATTCAATTTTCATTAATTTTTATAAATAAAGAGATAAAGTTATACCAGTACGAAAGATTTATTAAAATATCTTTTTAAATTTCTTTAAAACACTTCATTTATGTCAGGTAAAAATATTGTTTGGTACATGATACAAATTTTTAGTTGATACAAAAGTTGTTGATTTAGAATACTTTTTCTTTGTTTTTTTATGAATGTATCTTTTAAGATATAATACAAAGTTTTTTATTTTTATCAAATATTTTTCTAATGTTCTAATTATAGG
>NW_011627758.1:638755-713245 GCF_000204515.1 Acromyrmex echinatior
TTTAAATTATTAAAACTTCCAATTTGTAGCTATATAATATCATAAGTTGACCTTTTCTCCCTAACATTTAATTTTAATATCTAAAAAAATTTTCACAAAAATAAGAACAGGTACATCCGTTCATTTTTTAAATTTCATAACATAAACAGCGGTGTCCGTTTTATGAGAAGAATATCTTATTAAAAAAATCTTTTAAAATTAATTTTTAAAAGCAAAACATGATGAACTCGCACAATTATTTCAGAAAAACAACCAGGACACGGCTGTTCCTGCTTTAATTAGCAAATTAATAATTAATTATAATTACAGTCAATAAATGCCGATTTAATTAATTGGCATTCAAAAATCACTTAACTTAATGCACAATTTATAAATATCTAATTCGTTACTTCTGGTCTAATATTTTCTCTATATGTGTTAAACAATAAAAATTAATAATTCTAATATCATTTATTTATTACTAGACTAAAAAAAATTTACTAAATTTTAATGAATATTTGTTTGAATAGTACTAAATATTTATTAAATGTAAACATATTTGATATAAGAACCATTAATTTGATTTAAATATCATTTTTTTATTGAATAAATACATTCATTTACCTAAGTAAATGACATTACAAATATTTATTAAAATTTATTAAATTTGTTTTCAATATAATTAATAATTCTATCTATATAATTAGTAATTCTATCTATACTAAAGGATCGCAGGTGGTCGTTATAATTCGAATAAATTGCGCGTCGCGCTCGGTCTGACTCGGTTCGCGTTACATTCTTTGGCGCGGCGGCGCGGCGGCTCGACCGCGATCGGTTCGACTCGGCTCACGTCGTGCCACTTCGACCGCACACTCGTCTCGTGGAACGGTAGACGACCGGATTGGGTATTGGGTCTTGGGTCTGGGAATCTAGCAGAAGCACTGGGAGCTCTGGTTTTCAGTTTGCTGATCGCAGACAGTCGCAGGATTCGAGTGCTCGAGGGAGGATCGTCGTGCGTATTGTGCGTATCGTGCGTGCTGTGAATATACATGGAGACGTAGAGTGTGCGCGCGCGAGAGAGAGAGAGAGAGGGAGACCCACACGGAGGATTCTCGAGATAGGAGAGGCAGAGAGAAAGGAAGGAAGAAAGGAGAAGCACAAAGTCTGCCGTTTGTCGAAGGAGCGTGGCAGGCGAAGCGGAAAGAGAGGTGGCGGGGGAGACTCGTCGCGTTGTATACGTAGTGTGTGTCACACAGTGCCGTCGGAAAGAAAGAGAAGGAGAGAAGTAGAAGGTGGAGGAGGAACGAAGCAGTGATCAGTTCTCTCCCGAGCTGAGGCTAGCGAATACTCTGTTATCTATATCGCGCTAATACTTTATAGCACGCGTTGCTATCGATCGCGTTTGCCATCGCCTCGCCAGTCGCCTCCGACGTTGCTTTTTTTTGTCCTCCGTACCAATCTCCTCGCGTATCTCCGTCGTGCGGTAGGCGGCAGGCGGCAGGCGGCTTGCGGACGCCACGAATTCCGCTTTCCTCTCGCGTCGCGTAATACACCCCTCTACTACTTGTCTCTACTCTCCCTGTATGTCCTTTTCCCCCTCCATTACTCCGTTTTGTCCGTCGCGCTTGTTGTTCCGCCACCTCCTGTCCTCCTCTTCGCCGCGTGTGCGCTTCGCGCGGCGACGGCCACTCTCTTCGAGTTCAGGCAGTTCGAGGTGCCGGCTGCCTTCGCTCGTTCCCGTCTCCCGACGTTCCGTTCCGTGAGAAGCGGGAAGGGAGGAAGACGGCGACTGGCGAGGCGGACAGGCGGCGGTGGAGGTGGTGGTAGCGGGAGGAGTACAGGTGCAGGTGCATGCATATAGACGGCGGTAACGACGACGTACGTGCCGCACGAGCACTGTAAGCACGGCGAATACGTAGAGAGTCGGAGAGCGCGTAGGGGGGGACAAGGGGGGGGAGGAAGGTGAAGAAGAAGTCGACGGAACGGGCGAGGCGAGGAAAGAGGAGACTGGAGAAGCAGAAAGAAGGAGGAAGCAGGAGGAAGCGGTTAGCGGCGGCGGCGGACGGAGAGCGTACACGCGAGTGCGTAGCGGCGGAAAGCGTTAGTCGTGAACGCCAGTGGTCGACGTCTTCGTCCTTTGACTCGTGACTCGTGACTCGTGCACGGTCGAAAGTTTCTTTTGTTTATCGCCGCGCGTGCAGAGTGTCGCACGGATAAATCTCGACGATAGTCTCCTATCAAGCAATCGTGGCAGGATGGACGACACCGCGGGTCCACCGCGAACGTCGGACGTAGCGTCGGCGATGGGAAGTGAGAGCGACGACGCCACCACTACTACCACCACCACCACCACCACCACCACCTCGAAGATGCGGACAGTCGACGACGACGACGCGAGTGCCGCCCCCGCTCCCGCTCCCGCATCTATCATCGACGACGCCGCTGTCGATTCCGTCGAGTGTCGTGACCTGGGCTCGATAAGAACCGCGTCCCCGGAGCCTGCAGCTGCTGCTGCTGCTGCTGCTGCTGCTGCTGCTGCAAAAGCGGGCGTGCGTGGCGGGGCCGGGGCCAACGCGCCCGCCGCGGTCGACAAGGACGAGATCACCGTCTGCATCACGCCGACCACCGGGGGCCAGTTCGAGCTCGCGGTCGACCGCAACGATACCGTGGAGAATCTCAAGAAGATCATCTCCAAGAAGCTGAAGGTCGCCAAGGAGCGCATCTGCCTATTGCATCGCGAGAGGTGAGTGCTAGCCCCTTTTCCTCTTCGCTACCTTCGGAGAATTCTTAGCGCGATTTCGGCGATCTCTGTCGAGAATGTGGAGTTGGAGCAAGGAGAAGGAAAAGGAAGGGAATAACTCATGTGTAAGATCTCTAAAACCTAAGTGATACGTCACGTATCTTTTTACTATTCCAATCCAAGTAATAATAGTTTTAGTTTTTCTTCAAAAATATTCTCTCAATGAAGGTCTTCAACCCAAGTAATTGTAGCTTTAATTCCCTTTCAAAAAATATTCCTTATTTTTCCTCGAAAAATACAGATAATATTTTTCTTAACGTTTTTACTTCTTCAAACATATTCTTATAAAAGGTCTATCTATTCCAGCCCAAATAGTGGCAGAGTTTTTGACATTTTCTGTCAAAAATTAATACTCTTTGAACAAAAATTATTATATCAAATTAAAAATTAAAAATTAGAACCCAAATGTGTGTGCCAAATGTGTCTTTATTCCTAGCAAATTAAAAAGTAAAACCCAAGTGGTACTATCTTTATTATTTACTTAACTCTAACTTACATGTATCGTTCGTGTAAAAGATTTGATATTCGTGTATACTAAAAAAAAGGGACAAGCCTAATAATAATTACTAAATATTGAGTGAAATAATGTCAATCAAATGTTTGGGTATATAATATAACAAAAATAATTTTACTTGTAATAATATTTATTTAGTACAATAATAAATGTGTGTGTTACCAATCGTTTGGTAATAATCACTAAATATTCAGGAAAATAAATTTTTGTTTATTTTTAAACATTTGAAATTATTTCACTCAATGGTAGTTATTACCAGACTCTTTTTCATTGCACTGAAAAAATTGAGTAAAAATAATCGAGCCTAAGTGAAGGAGAGACTAAAAACTTTGAGAAACTAAAATAATTTTAATCAAATGTTTGGTTGAGGATATAGATATCAGTCTCTGTTGAAATTGAAAATATATACTTTGATATAAATATGAATATATATATAATAATATAAATTACATACATATTCATTACAGTTCATTAATATGATATTTAATAATGCAATTTTACGATTTCAATGAAAATTTTCTTATTTTCTCTTAATTATTTTTTAAAAACATGTCTATTTATATTGAAATTATTTTTAACTCAGATTCTAAATTGTCAAACTTTTTGTCATTATTTTAATGTCATTATTTATATGTATATAAAAATATCTGTAATACTTTCATAATTTTTTTATTTTATTGAAAAATACGTGCAATCTTCAATAAAACTAATTAAATACTTTCTAATTTTACTTTACCAAACATTATCTTATTTTTCTAATTATTATCAAACGGTTGATTATTGTTACATTTGATAATATTTACTAAATATTGCAACGATACGCTAAACAAAATACATTTAATAGCTATTACCAGACTTTTTTTCATTGCGCGACTCGATTCTTTTAAGTCGCACTTCGCGTTTAAAATGGAACAAACGGAGAGGAACAGGTGACATGACATGGATAAGCGCAACTAACAAAAACATGTAACAATGAAAGATTGCGGCCCTTCTTATTTTCCATTATACAATTAGCTTCACTCTACTGTTTTTCTCGCCGAAAGCTCAAGTTTATTACATCTTGAGATAAGCTTGGACTCTTGGCAAGAGATAAAAAAAGATAAATGTACGCGTCTGAGAAGGTGTTTGAAGAGAAAGTACGTAGTCGAGAAGAATAGATTGGAGATCTTGATCGCACCTGAGGTTTTAACTGCGTCTTTTTATCACTCCCCGCTCTTAATTCGAGACAATTGCATTCCGACAACAATCACTCGGAAAGAGAAGCTTTATATTGGAAAAATACTAGGAAACGTAGTATAAAATTTAGCTGCATTGTGAAAAGAGTATACAAAATTACATAAACAGCAGAGATAAAACTTTATTTTTATCTGATGAATCAGCAGACTGCAGTACTCAGGACCAGCCTATACTAACTTGCATGGTACAGAAAAATAAATTCCAAAATAACAGAAACGGACAGTGTCTAGATTGTCTAGAATGCGACTTAAATAAAAAAATTAGCAAATTAGGGAAATTTACAAAAAACTTCAAAAGAAGTAAAAAAGTCACACGATTTTCAATTCATGTACACTCGTTTTATTGCTATTCTGTAAGTCCTGAAACACAATAGTTATAGTAAGTCTTGAATAAGGAATCAACCAATTCATAGTCGATTATTCTCTTTATCTTCGATTATGATTGGCCAATATTTTATGACTTAAGCTTACATCTATTGTGTTTCGGAACTAATATTTTACATGTATGTATGTATATATATATATATATACATATATTTTTTTTTTAATAGACTGCAATTTATTTTTCTCCTTTCTTTCCAAAAAGCTTTGAAAAATACGTTTCTTGACCATGGCGGTTTTATCACGTTCTCTACGCGTGGAAATGAAATGAAACGAAACGAAAGGATACGCGTACTCGGTGAACCGCGGCAGAAAGGCACCAGGCTAGGCGTAAAGAAACGTAAGGCACGGGATGAATCACGAGGAATTATCGTCGGTCAGCTGAAACGTTCGTGATATCCGGCGACGTGCACGACGAACGGTGTTTGTCTCTCTCGCGAGCGCGAGCTTCGAGTCGCTATCCCGAGGAGACGTCTCGAAGGTGGAGACGAAGGAGAGAACCGTCGCGACGCCCAGAAGGCCTGGACGCGGCGTGTGTTTCGCTTGTCGCTTCTATTTTTCCCACGAGCGCGACGTGCGTTCGAATCGGACCTCGCCCCATGCTTCGGCTCCGTAAAGAAAGAAGAGTAAGAGTGTGCGAGAGAGAGAAAGAGAGAGGGGAAGAAGGAAAGGCAGAATAGAGACCCGAGAGAGAGCGAACGTGTGCAGACTCGTCCTTCGTGCCGATGCACGCTTTTGGACGCTGAGAAGAGCAGAAGGAAGAGGAAGGAAAGAGAGAAAGAGAAGGACAAAGTGCATGTATACGCCCGGTGTGTACGATATACCGGGTATCTCAGAATTAGCGGTCGATACTTTAGCAAAGAAATTAAAGGAACAAAGCGATTTAATGTTTGTTTGTATCAAAGTAGATAAATTTTTATCTCGATTTAATTTACTTTCTGTCTTCCTCTAGAAATTTCCTTTCAAGAATTAGAAAAAGATAAAGAGAGTAAAGTTAATCTATATGGACGAGGTCATCTGTATGCGAAAAGCGAGCTGATGTATTTTGATTGATAAAGATCAAATTAAAAAAGAAATACGAATTTTGTCATCTTAATTCCTAGATAGACATTCTTATTATCTTTGGATATTATTATTTCGATAAAATTTTGCTTCTAAAGACCTTGAAAAATTCGAGGGAATACGACGAGATACTAAAATGATGATTTTATCATTTCGTTCGTTTATTGTTGTAGATAAAAATATTCTTACAAGCATGTGTCGCAAGTACGTTGAGTGTATCCAGATTTAAAACGGGATTTTCAAATTTAATTGTGATGTTATTCATTTATTAAATACACTCAGGAAGAAAGTTATACGCAAGCAAATTACACTGTTAACTTCATAATGTCAAATCATACTCAATTTGAGTTATTTTCAATTATTTCTATAGATTACCACTGCTTCTACTTAATATGTACTTAATTCAATTAAAACAATAGGGTTAAATTTAACTCAAGAAGATGTATTAAATTAGACTCAATTCATTTATTATTTATTACATATATTAATTACAACTACGTACATTAATATGGATGATATTTGCTTTGAAACTAACTACAGAAATAGATTGATTTATATTTTAATGTACATGGAAGTTAAAAATAACAAAATGTTGTTTAACTTGACAAAAAATTGAATTATCTCTGCTTCTTTGATATCTAACAGTGCGCATGTGATATTTTTTCAATATTTTTATTTATTGGTTATAAAAATTTGACTATAGTGAAATATACATATTTCTGTGAAACATATTTCATTAATTATAAGAGAAAATAAAATAGATGGTTTATTTGTACTAAGAATAAAATTTTATTTTATCGTATTTAAATAAGGATTTATGTCAATGAAATAAACATTATATCTCATGAATAAATTTTTAATATCTTTTTCTCAGTGTATTATCGCTCGCTCGGGATGTTGTTAAATGCTAAAATATATTAAATAGGCAATGATCTGTCAGCCTTTATTATTAAATCGAGATTATCGCTTCTAGGAAATTATTTGAAATTAAACACTCATTTTACAAACTTTTTTGAAAGCAGAGCTTTCGTAGTTTGATTGTGGTGTTATTCATTCATTAAATATTATCGCTCGGAAATGTTAAATGCTGAAATGTTAAATTTGATACGTTTTTCTCTCGGCCCTTATTATTCGAAATTGAACACGCGTTCCAGGAAACTTTTCTGTAGTAGCACACCGTCGCCGTTCTGTTTATCTTATCAGTCACAAAATTTCTCGAGTTTCCCAACGCAGACATCTATTCTTTCTGACCTTTTGTACTTCAGATAGATATTTTATTGTACAATATATACGCGATACCACAATAATTTGATTGCATAAAAGGGAATAAAGGTACGGAAATAGAATGGATGTATAAAATACAAAAATCATACTTTATATTTAAAAAAATTTTCTTCGTACACACATTTTACGTACATTTTATTAAGATACTTTATTAACATACGAATATTTCAAAATAATGTTGCTAATTTAAAAGAGAAATTAAAAGAGAATTTTCTAAAGAAGTAATGAAGTTTCATTATAACTTAAATAAGATTCCATAGAATTTTCGACGAAGGGAAAGGTCCTCCCCGGTTTTGCTTGAATACCGATAACCCCGGAGGCAGCGGTTGCTCCCCGAAGTATCGACCTGTTCTCCTGAAACCGCCTGTATACGTGCTTTCGTAGGCGTCCGTGGGGGCCGCAGCGCGGATCCATCCACCTCCACTACCACCTCCTGCCGCCCGCGTCGCTCCGCTTCGTACGAGTACGCGAGAGAAATATGGTAGAGTGGAAGGTTGGCATACCGCGGTGAGCAGCCGAGAAAGAAACGACGAGAGGAGAGACGAGAGACGAGAGGAGGTGGCGGAGGTGGTGTATAGTAGTATAGTAGGTAGAGGATATCTCGGGAAATTGCGCTCCTGTAAAGTGGAACAGTGACAGACATCTGCGGCAGAAAGAGACAGACAGACAGACAGACAGACAGACAGAGAGATTGAGGCGAGAGAAGGCAAGACGGAGAAAGGAATCTATTTTATTATTCGGGGTAAGCCCTGCCAAAATGAGTATAACTAAACAGAAAAGAGAAAATGCAATCATAACGATAATAAGGAACGCTAAGATATTGTTATTTGACGATGTCAAGTAATAAGATAAATAAAGGTTGGTGGTAAATTTTGAGAAAAGTTGTCTGAAAAAAGCATAATATCGCAAAGTAAGCGTTCGTATGATAAGAAGATATAAAGCTTTCCCAGTTAATTTTTTTTTTGTTCTTCTTTAATTGTGCGGAAAATTTTCATCGATAAGTGAATTTTTTCATAAATTCCAGTTTTTTTAAGCAAATGTGTATAGCTTTTTCTGACACACGTCATTATTATTTCTTAACGTTAATCGGATAAGTGTGTGTTATATAAATTGATCTATAATCGATGTTTCGGTCATTTAGACAATATTGAAAATATTGCAAGATTATATAGACGGTAAAGTGATCAAGAGAGAAATGAATGGAAAATACTAAGAAAAGAATTATATAACTGAAAATTAATCTGACGAGAACAAATTCATTGAAGTGAAAGAAATTCTATTATTGATCAAAACGAAGAGAGAAAAAAACATTATATTACATAATTATTTTACATATATAATATTTTTAAAAATGTATAAATTTTTATTTTATTTTTCATTATATCACGGAAAAAATGATTTTACTGAAGTATCTAAACATTTAGTTAGATCTAAAAATAATTTTGTTGGATCATCAAAATAATTACATAGGAATTTCAAGCACGAACCAATACTACTAAAAATGTTGATATTTGAACAATGAGTTTGAGTGTCCTACATCAATATTTTGACGGTCCAACAAAATCATTTTCAAATCTAACTAAATTTTTAAAATCTCCAGCAAAATCATTCTTTCCATGTATATAAAAAACTTTTATCATATATAATATTATACATACATACATACAATTTCCTGCGCAACGTATTGATGATCCGCTTCTTTCTTTCTTGCTTGGTTGCTTTCAGTCCTCGGCATTTTTTCTTCTGACTCGTTCTCTTACGGTGCGTCTCTACGCGTAATTCCCTCGAGATCTTCGTCGTCCGTCGTTGATCCCACTCTCTTTCTCTTTCTCTCTCATCTCTCTCCTCTCTCCTCTCTCCTCTCTCCTCTCGTCGCTCCTCTTTGCCGCGTGGCCCGGCTCTCTCGACCCACTACTATTCGTCCGATTCGCTGCCATTCGTTTCTTTGTGCCTGCCGGAGCAGTTTCAGGCGCAGGTAGCATGCCGGATCTTTTTCCTCCTTCGAACAACGCGACGCACGTGTGCGTGCGTCTGTGCGTGTCCTCGCAGCACGCCACACAAGCAAGGCGTGTGTCAGTTCGGCAGCATCACAGCAGGAACATACTTGACACGTCCTCTGACGAGAAAATTCTTTCGAGTATTTCCGATAAGTATGTTGTTAAAAAAATTCTTTCGGAACTTGGAAAACGCACCGAGAATAGAGAATATTTGACGTACATCGAGTAAAATTAACGGAGCTGTTGTTCGAACAGGATGATTCGCGAACACCGTATTATTAGTACTTACTATTACTTTATTAATCTCTATTGTACCAATAGAGATTACGCAAGGTGCGAATCGGTTATCAGTTGAATGATAACCGATAACGCGAGAGAAGCCAAATGTCACAATACTTTCTCGCCCTTGATATTTTTATCTTTTATACAACTAAAGTGAAATATTTTATAATCTTGAGAAAAAATGATGTTTACATGCCTTTCTAAGTGTCTTATTTTGCAATCTTTGCGTTGCATCATCCTTATGCAATAATGGTAAAATGAGAAGATTACCGGAAAGAACGAAAATGTCAAAAGATATATCCCATTTATCTACATTTTTATTTACATTGGTTAAATAAAAACCACGCGAACGAACGATTGCGAGAATTATTTATATAGAGACATATTGTCTTAAAATAAAAAATATATCAGTTCCCGTTTTTCTCTCGTTTAATGATGATAGAAAGAGATCTCCAAGAGATGAAAAGAATGTTGCCGACAAGGTTAACATTTGAATTTCTATTAACCCTTACTTAACTCCAGTCTTTGAAACTCGTAATAGCCAGCTCATCGTTTGCAGACATGTAATAGTTTATCTATCTCCTCAAACTGTAAACATGTTCCGCATCGCGTATAGAAAAGAAACATCCAAAGAGATGAATAAAGGGAGCCTCGAAAAGCTCTCGAAAGCTTGCTTCCTATAAAGCAACTTTTGCAAAATTAGAAGATTAAAATTCTTGGCTTTGAAGAAGTTTAATATGCGTACATCACATGTACGCACAGTTTTGGAATACTACCGACTTAACAAAGCGTGTCAATAAAATTAATAATGATTTACATCGCTAATGTTAAATTACTCCCCCAACAAAATATTTAAGTTTGAAAGTCAAGACGAAAATACAAGAAATTTCAAAATATTATTGAAAGCGTTAGGCAAAACATGAAATTTTAAGATAAGGATTTGTGATCTTCCTACTTTTGAACAAAATCGTGTAGGTTTTATCTCTTTTAAAATGCATATACAGTGAGTGCAAAAAGTATTCGTACAGAGAAAATATTTTTTAAAAAAACTTTATTTTTAAAAAATAAATATTATCCAGCGAGAAATGAGTTATTGAATTAATGTCGAATCGATATCGACACGTCATCGTCATTTCAACACCAATTTGACATCGATTCGACGTTTAATTGACGATCATTTCTTGCTGGATTATTAACAATTTATTCATAAAGATTAAAATAGACCGTAAAATAGACTGTTTCATAAAATTATGTACACCAAAACGATGTGTATTAATTATAGAAAATATATCATCTGAAAAATAAGCGAAAATTAAAAATCGTATTGTTTTGATGCTCAAAAAATATTCGTACAGTCGAGGAATTTAGCTCCTAAAATCAGGAATACATGCAAATCTCATTTGTTTATGTTAGAACAGAATGTACTCATTGTATAAAATTGCTAATTAATATTTTCTACAAATGAGACTTTTTTATGAAAAATTTCCTTGTACGAATACTTTTTGCACTCACTGTATATAGACCAGTGCGTAATGCGAGTCCGCAGATCGGAGAGTGCAGTCTAGCTGGCCTCGTGAAATCCTTCGTTCTCGCCAACTGTTTTTGAATCTGACCCCAATATCGCCCCCCGCGAATCCACTTTCAGACGTTAATAGATAATAACGCGACACCTGCCACGATTGTCCCGCGATATCAGTAGCCTTCAGTAAAACGCGACATTGTCAACGATTGTGTGACATTCAGTCCTCGTTGCACGATTGCGTCACGAATAACGTGACGCAAGTGTGTCTTACGATAGTCTGTTACGTTACCATTTGTCTTTGCCCTATGAACTGTCCTCTTTACCTCGTGATCTCGCATATTAATTAAGTAGTCGTTGCGTGTCTACGCCCATCCTTTTTATCTCTGCCTTCACGACAGAATAAGATTACTATGAAGACTTCCTCCAATCAGAGACCGGTTGTAAAAGGGTCACTTTTGATTGGTCCAACATTTTCTGGTAATTCGCGTTAGTTTGAGTGAGACAGCACATATCTTTTCTAATTCATAGAATTTCGAACATGTGCGACACTCTTATAACCAATCTCTGATCCTTAACTAGTACTGTGAAAAATATTACATTTTTAATAAATCCACGTTGTGGATTCATTGGACCCCCATTTATCTATTTTCAATTAAAACTAATAGTAGACACTCACAATTAGTCTTGCATTGATTCTTATTTAAAACATAATTAATAAACTTTTTACCAAATATTTGATATCAATTCAATGGACCGACGATAACGGTTAAGGATTAAAAGGACCTTATTCGGAAGGCCATAATTCTCAAAAATTATCGGAAAATACGAAAACGCTAGAGAAATTTATAATATCCGTAATATGCTATAGTATTTTTATATATTTTCATGTGCGATATTTTTCGAAAATACTTACGACCTCTGAACTTTTGGTAGGCAGAGAGAGGCAGATTTAGAGATGCGAATCTTATGCTTAGTTTTTCTACTTGACGGATGTAATCAGAATCTGTTCTTTTTGCGAAACGAGAACTTTTGTAAAAAATTTACGTTGAATGGTGCGATACGCGCGGCTTTGCGTCACCATCAAGTGCGAATGTGTCATTGTGGGATTTCTGTTAGTCATCGCGTGTGCGCGTAGAAGGAGCGGACTTTAAGTGCTCGGGTCTGGCCGTTTATAGCAGGACAACAATTATCGATTATTTTTTTTCCTTGTTTGTTTTTTTTTTATTTCGCGATCGAAGTACCATATCCATATTAAAGAGTGGAATCTTTTATCTCTGGGTGTAAGAGAAAAAGGTAGGTAATTTCTTGTATTGGAAAAGGTCTTTCGTCATTTAAGTAACAATTATAATGAATTAAATTGCAAAATCAATATTAACATAATTTTATTTGCGATTATAAAAACTTGTTAGCTTTATTGCTTAGAAATAAAAGAAAAAGAGACTCTTTGAGACTTCCAAAAATCTCAACACCTAAATCAACTTGATCTTTGACTCGAGCGCTACATCATGCCACGTTACGCTAGAATAGATAATTTTGCGACATTGTGCGAGAAATCGCGGAATGCGTTAAAACATGCCGCTTTTATCGTCGACCTGTGCGAAATTCGAATGAAGCGGCGATTGACGTGTCGGAGAAATGAGCTTAAATTTGTCCGTTGTTATTTTTCGCGATCGGCGAGCGAAAAACATGTTTATCAGTCGTGTCGCAGGTTTCGGAACGATCCGTGGAAAGTAGCGAAGCGAGTTGAATGCGCCGGACGAGTGAATCAGTTGTGGCCGGTCGCCAATTCGAGAAAACAGGATGATCGATAGAGCGAAATTGTGCCTCCTCGGCGGTTTGTGGTAGATTTAAAAAGCCGCGTACTCTTCATTCGTGGCAACGTCACGAAAATCGTCGTGACGAAACAAAGCAGCTCGAAATGGATCGTCGGACTATCATTAAGCTTATAAATCACGAATTATCTACCTTTTGAAAAGAAATGTTATCTCTTCTTATCGTCGATATTAAGAAAAGAGGATAGTACATTCGTGACAATTAGAAGCGTTAAAAATATTTATTACGAATACTTTAGTCAACGAAAGATTAATACTACACGTATTCATAATTGTAATATTATATGATTATGAGATTTCAGGTAGCATAAGATTTTTTTGTAATATATATTGTAGTATAATTTATACATATAATATAAAAGTTTATGTAATAATATACTTTTGATGAAATATTAATTATACAATTACGATTTTGTAAATAAAAAATGAATGATTGAATTATATAACGAATTCTCATCAAATCTCTTCAAAAAGTATATAAAATTTCTTACATTTGGAAATAAAAAATACATGACGCGATTAGAATTTCAAATGGATAACCGGCTAAACTGCAAACTGGATTCTATGTGCTTATTTTTTTTTTTTATATAAGAATGTGTTTGACGTGAAACATTAATTATGCAATTATCATTTTGTAAATAGAAAGTGATTAACTGGGTTACATAACGAATTCTCGTTTCAGAAAATATAATTACATTTGATAATTTAAAAATACACGGGCATGACTCGAATGTTAGATGAGTAAACCGGATAAAACTTCATTCTATATGCTAATTAATTTTTTATTTATTTTTTTAATAACACTTGTTTTTTGATTTTTTAATTAAATATTTTTTTATTGCTTTACATACGTTGTACAATATTATTTCTACTATCGCTAGTGATAATTCAGCTAACTAAGAGGAATTGTGCATGCACTCGCGCGATAATCATGCGAGCTAAAGATGACGACAACGCGTGGCAGGAATATGTCGTAAGACTATGAAATTACGTCTACGTGGTTTTTCAATGTATCGTGTCTACGCGTTGCGCTTACAAGAGCGTCTTTTCGCGTACTCTACAGGCTTTACTGCGTAAGCCAACACGTTATTTTGTCATTACGCAAGGAACTGCGTCTCTCTCTCTGTATCAATTGTGGACAAAATGAAACATGATAATAGATCTGTTTGCATTGCCTGTATCTTTTGCACCCAGAATCTTCGCTTTCTCTTTTTTTTTTCCAACGCTCGGTATATCGTTTTCATTTTTTGGTTTAGTTTGATTCTTATGTATTAGGTGCGTAACTAAGTTCTCGCTGTTATTTTGATGGCATTTTCATCAAAATAACAGCGAGAACTTAGTTGCGCATCTAATAAAATTGCATTTTCCTGTTCTTATAAATTTGATGAGAAAGTAACATTACGAATTAAATCAAATTTTGTATATATATATATATATTTTTAACAAAATTAATAAATATTCGTGCAAAAATTCATTTGGATCCACTTACTCATTTAAAAGTTATTTATCTAAAACTGCATCAAAGTATGATTACTGCGTTACGTAAGCCATTTACAAGCTGTATTGTATGTTTTATCTCTTTTACAGTTAGTCTCAGGGCTTTCAAAACAATTTTTGGACTGATTTTTTTTTATCGATCTTTATCAGCAGCTGATATTGTACATACACTCGTGGATAATGAGTTTGTAACACTTTTTTTTTTTTAATGGGTTTTGGAATACAGTCCACTCACCAAGCGATTGGTTCTTACTTATGGATCCATAAAGTGAATAGGCTGCATTCCGAAATCCATTAACACGTTAAATGCCGAGCTTATTTTGTTTTACTTTCCGTTTACGTCTTTCCGTTTACCATCCATTAATTTTTGATAAAGTATATTCTCCACTTATTACTTTAAATTCCTCAAGGACTGACGTCGCCTAAACGAAATGTTCATCTTGATCGGCGCGACGGCGTAGCCTAAACAAAAAATTGATATAGCCGGTTCGTATACATTCTCAGAAAAAAGAATTTCTATATTCAATGCTATTACTCCTCGGTTTAGAATAAATAAAATAAGATATAGAGTCAATCGTATTTATTTTTCACAAAAGAATAGTTTCTTCTTAAATACAAAATTCTAAAATCTAGAATAAAGTATTCTTGATCAGAAAAATTTAGATTACATTCTTCGGCAACGAAAAACTGGGCTCGGCCAGGACTCGAGTTCAGGATCTTTCGTCCCGCGTGTCTCTCATTTAGCACTGCGCTGCATCACGAAAGCTTCTCTGTTATGATGCTATAGCATCACATATATAACACCAGACTTATTCTAAGAATATATAAACTTAAAACTAAATTTATACGTTACACTCGTTTCAAGACAAGATGTCGATTTTATTTTATTCGAGGGAGTAGAATAAAAATTATTGATTTACTCTTAATACAGTTATAATTTTATACTGTATACAGTTGAGCTAAGATTAAGTCTAATACATCAAGAATTTTTTTTCTCGATATTCGAAATCCTTTTCGAGAGTGTAGGGACCGGCGTGGCATTTAACGTGTTAAGAAAAAAATGTTGCAACCTCATTGTCCACAAGTGTACGACAGAACCATCCTTATAAAGCTGTCAATTTAAAAAATGTTTCCATATCTATCGTATAGTAAATATAGTTCATAGTAAATCATCACTTTACATTATTTGCTATTGTGTTGTACTCACAGTTTTCTTTTTCTTTCGCTTTTATATGTATTCCGTGTTACCTATGGTGTAACTATTGATTAGTTGCACTTTCGAGCGATGCTGGATCCGGAATGGCCTCTGTCTGTACCTGGCGAGTACCCGGTTAATAGCTAAGATAATCGAGACCCACGTGATACCCAAAATATCTACTCCTCTATACCTGTAATAGGGAATGTTTACGTTACAAATAGGTCGCAGCTATTACTTAACTGAGTGATAAATTATTTGCCAATGGATATAATAAGTACGACTTATGTTCGTTTTTCCAATGTATAATTAATAGTAATTTAAATCTTTAACTAACTCTGTATCTTTTTTTAGTTCTACGAATTAGAAAAAGATGAAGAGTAAGTTGGACCAAGATTAAAGTTACTCTACATTGGTAGAAGCAGGCATTATTTATTGCATGAGCTAGCAACGAGAGTGGCCATATTTGTCGAAGGATAAATATTGAATGAGTCATTAGAAATTTTTTTTACCGTTACGGTGATATCGAATTTCTTTCCTATGTATAAGTACTCGCATTAGTTTTTCGCTTGCATAATTGATTAATTATCATATGATTCACAAATGCTAAAGAATCGATCGACTTACGCTTATCGTGAGACTGTCTTAGCGAGGCACGGGCGCCTGCTGCACTTAAAATATCGGTAAAATATCACGAATATCCTTTCTCGCGTAATCTCCGCGCGCGTGAGCAATTTACTATCCAAACTAAATCAAATTATGAAATATTTATCTGACAAGAATTTAACGTTGGAAAATAATTTCATCCCTCTCGAAGCGCGAGAGGGCTTCGCTTCGAAAACAGGGTGGGAAAGCTGATTCGGTTATCGCGAACGTTGTCAAAATCGATTTTGCATTGTCCGCACATGTTCGAGCGCAAGAACTTAATTTACGTAGTCCACACATGCGTGGGCAAGCCACCATTGTTTACACGCCATGTGCAGCGGCGGCAGCGAACGACGGGACCGACGAGGAAGGTCGATCCTCTTCGCACATCGCGCTCTCTCGATGTCCCTGGTCGTGATGAAAGAAGAAGAAAAAAAAAAAAGAAAACATTCGCAGCTGCGCGCCCCGTCTCTTTCGCGCCGCCGAAATCTACAAAGCGGAACGAAATAACGCAGAGTTAAATCGGTCCTTGCGGGAAACGAACGGTATCGTTCTCGAAGGTGGTATCGGGCGTCCCACATCCATTACGCGGTCCAGAAACATTTTCTTCGTACGAGCCTTCTCGCAAAGCACGGGTAATCTCTTTATTTTTAGATATCGAAGTGTCCTTCTATCGATTACATGGAAATATTTATAGTAACACAAATTTTAAGTGCGCGTCAATACGAAAAAGTGAAAAAAAAAAAAACTTTGCGAGAGCTTTATGAACATGATGCGACTGGCACAAATGTACGCATAGTACTTTAATTTAATATACATATATAATATGATAAAAATATAGCTTAATTTTGAAAAATATATACTGCAACATAAATTAATATGAATTAGTTTTACTTACTTTTAAAAATATTATACATTTTTTAGTAGTTACTGGACAGCAGTCGTGTGAGAAAGAATTTAGAGGAAATAGATACAACAGAGACTATCAGCGTCAAAACTGTTGTGGAGACAAAGATTTAGACAAAGACGAATGTCGAACGATAAGGGGGAGACCAGGCCTCGATTTAAATTTTGAAACGCCCCGATGTGTTTTTCGTGTTGTCATTTATTTCTTTACAGTTATTGTTTTAACTCTTGTCTATAATAAACTAGGAAGAGTAAAACTACTTCTAGGATTTCAGCTAAGCTGTAACTCTTCGTCTGCAGTGGACTGCTTTACTGCGTATAAAAGATGCGCAAAATCTGAACTTATTTTCAGAAGAAAAATATGATAATAAATAAATGCAATATTTTAACTAATAATAATTGGCAAGTGTTTACGCGCGCAAGCTGCATTGATTTTTTTCCAGGAAAACTGCCTCAGCTACTGAATAACTCTTACCAAGTTCTCGTTTATTTTCTACGCAATGTTATAATTAATGAGAATATAATGATATTAATATAAATAAACAATAACTAGATGAATGTCTAGGGAAAACTGCGTACATTTCTATCAGGATTCAGAAGATATTTATTAAATTGTTAAAGAAAAACAATGCAAGTTTAATACAGGATTTCTTTTAGAAATTTGCTTCGGATAATCTGGAAGATTTTCGAAAGAGAAAGGAGTAAACGTGCGTTTCTTTGATTTGCGCATTTAATTAAATCACGTTCGAGAAGTAACAATTTTCCTTGCTCGCATCATATCCACACGTGTTAATCTATCCTTGAAGAGATCATCTATCTGTTTGCGACGTTGCATGCGAGTTGCTGCATAGCCTTATCGATCGGCAGAAGGCGCGGTCTAATACTTATGTTAGTTTTTTTTTTCTGTAAAAAAAGCAACGGAATTCCCTCGAGAAATTTCTCGATGCTGAAATTAGAGATACAAAGAAGCGTATAAATGTTTCTGAATAAAAAGAACAATGGCAAGAACGAGTTTATTTATTACAGTGCATTTTGATCATAATAATTATTTATCGTAAATATTAATAATGCCGTTTTATCAATGGCAAGATCATTCTATCGCTAATTGTAAGCGTGTCGTAAAACGTAAAATTGCGTAAGTACTTTCGGCGATCGATTATTATATTGCCGCAGGAGAGTACTACCGCATTAAAACATCGTGGAGTTATTTATAAGCCGTAATAAGGCTTCTATTTTTAATCTGCACTTTCTACGTCTATTTTCTGCCTGTCTCTCCAATGCGCGGGCATATATAGTAATCGGATTAGTTTAAGTACAGCAAGTGTGAAAAAATGTTATTAAAAAGGGCAGTTCTTTCTAGAATGAAACTGCATCCAGTATTTTTATAAGGATAGATTAAGGAAGATTAAAAATGTTCTGTTGCATGAGGAAGTGGAAAATTGCTTTGTATCGCAGTCGTAATGAACTCAGACATAAACACAGCTACTGAAATTATTTAAAGCGAGCAAAGTGTATTCACACGCGAGCTTAATTTATCCAAAAGAGACCTGCGCAAATTATTTAAGTCTAAGCGCTTGAAAATATGAAGGTAGTGTAAATTGACCTGGAATACATGCAAAATCTGCGATAAGAGCTTGAGTGATTGCTTTATTCCGAGTACAAAGAAAGGGCGTACTGGACCTCTCAAAAGAGCGGATTAATTATTTAATCTCAACTTTCAAGAATAATATCTTGTTAAATAAAATCGTAACTCCTCGTTAAAAGTTTTATTACGGATAGAACTCGATTTAAGATTTAGCTTTCTGATACTTTTGATAGCTTTTTAATCAACAATCTGGAAAAGAGTTTAATAACAGCTGCCAAATGTATTTTGTTTATTGGTGCAATATTTAGTAAATATTATCAAATATAATAGTAACCAACCGTCTTGTAATAATTAGAAAAATAAGATATAAAGAGTAAAGTAAGCATTTAGTTGGTTTGGGTTAATATATATTAATTGTGAATTTTTGATCGAAATTATTTCTATACCGAAGCTCTAACAACTGTCATCCGGATATTTATTATTACCAAATGAAGAATATTTAATGAAAATTGGTACAACGACGCACATTTGATCGGAAAGATTAATTTGGAATTTGTCGAAGGATCTATGTACAGGGTTGGCCATATTCGACGGAAAGATGTTTTTTTTTCAATCATGGGAAAAAAACACATTTTTTGCTGTTCATTTTAAAAGTCATTTAATAGGGTTCAAGGTCTTTCCGTCGAATATGGCCAATCCTGTAGATGAAACTCGCCGAGTACGTTCGCGGAACGATCTATTTAAGGCGTCTTGTGTATCATAAGGAAGTCGAGATTTATCTGTGACATTACGCTTCGATATGCTCGCGAAATGAGCGCGGCATAAAGCGTTTCGAGCAAACGGGACAAGGCGTCTCGCGATTACAAACGTGTTTGTTCCGTTCGCACGAATATATTCCGCGCCTGACCTCTCTTCGAAGGCAGCGGGCGTGAACGATAGCGACAGAGAAGCAGAACGATAATATTTATAGTATAAACGCACGCTCTCTGTAAGAGGAGGGTCTCGGCTCTATCGCGCCTTCTCCACGCTTATTTACGCGGGTCTCATTCTAGAAAGGTTCACTTGGCCGAATATTTTAAATCTCTTTGTCCCGCTCGACCGATCCAATAAGGGAGAAATATATTTGTTTGACGCGTGATATAATGTAAACGCGTGATCGCGTACAGCGCAAATATCTTAGACTTAGCACTCGTTGAAAGCCGCAGGTTATTGACTCCCACGATGTTCATTATGAAGAATAGATTTTTCTCGAGGCGCTCTCTGTCTACGCAGATACGTTTTTTTTTTCCGCGCGTGAAAATCTCACGTGTCGCATTTCGCGAGTAAGATGCGTCTATACGCACCTCGGCTGCGACGACATGCATTTAAGTATAAGTGCCGTTCGCACGATATAACGCGTCAATCGTGACGAAGGTACGAGAGAGCGAAGATTCGATCCTATTAAGAAATAATGTAAAAAGTTGCATGATTTAGGAAAATGCGTGTCGCAACTTTATCCACGTGACATCCCCATTGTAATGTTTTACGCTGTGTTAAATCTATTCTACAATAACAGTCGTACAATCATAGTCGAGATTCACTCTTTTCACTTTTGATATGAGCTCCTCTCTAAGGAACAAAATCTTACTTCCAAAAAGTGAAAATTTCCCTGCATTCTTTTTCAAAGACTGGCTCAATTTTTAATTTTTTGGAGTAAAATTTTAGATCTCTCTAAGAGATTTGGAGGGTGGAGAAGGGTTTAGAATTATTATTAATCCTCCGGAATCCGGTGAGTCCATTGGATCCATTCAATTTTAAATCTCTGTAAAATGTGTGTGTGTATGTCAAACAATTTTTTTTATATTACAACTATAAATCTGGATTATTAAAATAATACTTAATATTCTTCTTTTTTTATACACGGAAAGAAATTTTGTTGAAATCTCAAATTTTTGGTTATAAAAATATATAATTTTTTTGCAGCATTGCTCATTATTTTTTAGTTTCCAACATAATTATTTTGATGAATCAAAATTATTTTTACATCTTTAGCTTTTTTAGACACTTCAGCAAAAGTTCTTTTCACGTAGAAATCGAGAGCTATATTACATATTTTAGATTTACTGTCATAATTATATCTTTCATTTTCAAAATTGCATTGAAAAGCGTTACGAGCAGTTAAGGATATTTAAAGGATATATCTGAAAGATCTGAATTGTTTGACTCTTTTAGACTGTAGACTGCCTGCCCTCTCTTTACGAAATCCCTTAATCTATTTGCGTTACGTGGGCTTAAATAGAGCACGCATTTATGCCTGCGGTAGATTCTTTATTCATTCATCGTAATCTACAGACAACGGTACCGCACTTTCTCCTGCCTGTTGTATTTGTATTACCTTATTACTCGTGATTTATATCGCGATACTCTGACAAAAATACCTAGATTCTATTATCGAACGTTCCAAGTTCTGCCAAACTGTGAGCGCGATCGATCGGTTGTGTCTATTTTTCGCGCTCTGTGTTTTCGCGATTACACCAAGTGTATCCGTTAGTTTAATTTATACAAAAAGCCAGGAATATACCGCTACGAATATAAAGGCAGGACGACGAAGGCGGATGCTTGATGTTGCGCGAAACATTCGCGTTACCAAGCATTTGCGTTCACCAAGCACACTCGCCGTATCGGCTTTCGCACGTCTCAGAGTTTCGATTCTAAATCTCGCGATGACGAGCACGGGCACGTTATCGCGGTGCAAGGCGGCTGCCTTTTTATCGCCGAGCGTAAAGGTCAGCGACACGCATCGGATTGAATCGGATCGGGATCTTGAAACGAAAACCCGTTAAACGCTCGCTCGGCCGCGCTCCTCTCCTTGTAACGAGCTCCGCTCGTCCTCCGCGTTCCTCTCGGCTTCCGCTCGTCGGGGTGCGAATTTCGAGGGAATATTGAAAGGAGAGGGAAGGAAATTTTCGCATGCCTCGGTAGCATCGAAATCTGTACTCAGCGAAATTATACCGGTCTCGCTTGCGCGCGCACGTTTGTCGCAAACGAGACCTCGAAGAGGAAACCATTGCACTTCAGTGTGTCGGATGAATATGTCAGAAACTTATGTAATTGAGCTGCAAGTTTTATTCAATCATTTTTTTACAATTAAATAATAATATATAAATTTATTTATATATTTATTTGAAATTGTGAGTTTTTTCAAAAATATTCCTGAATATTTTATGTGATCGAGATTGCCGCAAAACTGAAAATTGGAGAAATTGAAAATTGGGCCAAGGAATTTTGCAAATTTTTTTGAAAAATTAAAATTCTTGATTAAAAAGAAATTTAATAGGCGTACATCACACCTACGCAGTTTTAGAATACTATACCGTCTTAACAATTAAATGGAAGCGATGTCAGCAGCATTAATAATGATCTACATAGCTATGCGAAATTGCTCTCTCAATAAATTTGATGATTTTCAAATCAGGATAAAAATAGAAAAAATTTCAGAATATTATTGAAAGTGTCAGGGAAAAGTTATGAAATTTTAGGATATAAAGAATTTCTAACAATCCTGAAAACGTAAACTAAAAAAGCTCCAATTTTTTTCCTCAACCATAACTAATGATTTGTAGTAAATATTCAGATATGCTTTTATGATGGGAGATTATTTTATTTTACTGCTTTCATGTGATAAATTCTATTCTATTAATTTTACCTTTCTATTTAAAATTTAAATTGGATGGAATCACGAAGGTACTCTACTTTTAGCAAAATCGTCAGGAATCTATTTCTGATACAAATATACATATGTATGTATTTTCTTGCCTTAATGGTTGACTTATTTATAAGCAAGCGTAATCGCTTAACTGTATTGACTACAGTCTCTCCTAAAATATTCTGTCTTTGAGCTTGGTTAAAATTCGAGAAACATGATCGTATACCGAGAAAAAAATCGAAAGTTACCGATGCTAAAGAGTGTACTGAAGAGTGTACTAAATAATGTAGTTATAGAATAGAAATGAATGTAAAATAGAAAATATTCGTAATTATATTCACAAATATATTCATTTAAACCATATTTTAATAAAGAGTATTTATTCATTTTCCATGAATAAACAAATTATATTCATATACTCGTATTCATATTCATTATTTATTTATTCGAATATTGAGTATATTCATCGGACACACTTCGGACTTGGTTACAACGAGCGGGTTTAGGAATTACGTTGGGGAGATAATGTCTGTTTTGACAAACTGTCGACTAAGCGAAACTCCATTTTTGAATCAGGCACATATAAGATATCATTCTTGATAAATCCAACGGTCACGTATGTACTGTGTTATCAATACACCGCGATAAAAACAGGCGTTTGCCTGTAGAAGAGGGCATCAATTTCCATAACTAGAATACTAATAAAGAAAAGATTGTAAAATTTACCCAGAAGTAGATACTATTAGGCATTTGTCCTGACCGAATATGGCCTTCTTTTTAATTATGTTTAAAAAATGAACATAGAAAATGAACGGCAGATATGTTACGACATATTTAAAAATATTGTTTATTGTTAGACGTACATTTAAACAGAAATCTTAGAATATAATATTTAATGTATTATAATTAAATAATACTTTATATTAAATCTGACTGAAATTCTAATTATAATAATTCAATTTTTTAATATAATTAAGTTTATTACATTTATATTAAATATAATATTTAAATATAGTATATATAGAGGAGACTGGGTCACAAAAATTCAAACTCTTAAAAGTGCATCTAAATATAAAAAATTTTGTAGTATCATTTTTTTTTATAATTAAAGCATAATGTAGATAATCCTCAGATGTTAATAGTTATCTTCATTTTATTTCATTTCGAACGTTCCAGCTCTCTTTGGAGTAATTTGTTGTGCAATTTTAAATGATACGTCGTGTCGTATATACCCGAAATTATAATTACAACTAGAAGAATGATATGTATCTAATATACAATGCAACATTCTTATTTAATTGTCTGATTGTGAATCGTTTTTCTGAGCTTCTTTTTTTTCGTTTCACATTGAGTGTAATGAATGCTGCATTTCTGCCAATCTGCAAGTGACTTGCTCTCAAATAACGAATTTTGATTTTGTATTTGCTGATGAAGACTCCAAAGTGAGCCGAAACGAACGTTCGAAATGAAATAAAATGGAGATAATCATCAACATTTGAGGATTATCTACTTCTCTTATCACTTCGCTTCTACAATAGCGTATGACTCTCATTGGCCTCATTTACATCTTTATTATTTTTGATTATTTAAAATTGAGAGTATATTTAATTTAATCGTTTATATTTATATTTAATTTAATTATTATTTAAAAAGCATAATGCATATTTTAAAATTTAATAAGTATACTTTTAGTACATATATTTTTTGTATTGTTCCGTTTCATCATGAATATTTAATATATATCCATACTCCAATTATACATTAATAGAAAACTATAAAAAATAAATGAATTAGATTATTACTTGTAACGTAGTAAGTTGAGAAAAGATACGCAGAAACTTACACCTTATCTTCATATATGTATCTTCTACTACAAAAACAATATTGAAACATTTTTATGCGGTTAAAAAGTTACTATTGCACCAGGAAAATCATTAATGATCGATGCTTTTCGATACAATGGAATTTAATCTGCCACTTATAAGTATGAGTAACGATGTAACAGTCATATTATACCAGTAGTATTAATTTAAACATTTTACATTGTTGTATGTTAAAAAAGCAATCGATGGCCCATGGTGCCCTGGTTTCCTCTATACGTACATATATTTGAATAGTTACATGTAATTGAATTTTTTACAAATTTAGCACTTTAAGTATAGTTATTTAATTTCTCGCGTAATATATTCTTTCGAAGTGTTAGTGCGTCTCTGCTATCGAGCAGTTCGATTAAACGGTCGCGTAATCGCTAAATCATCGCGCAATGAATTGCACAATTAATGTGAGGATTAGACCCTGTTAATCTTCCCTCGCGAGAATCCGTCGCAAAATTTAATTGCGCAAAATTTATTCGCGTGGCACAAGCCACGTGGCACTATTCGCATAAATGCCGATGTGGGAATATTCGGCGCTCGTCGTTTAGCAATCATTTGAAACGCGTATATTAATCGACGTACGTCTCTTCCGACGACCCCGAGTGTGCGTGCGACGCGTGTTTAATATTTGCGAGTTGCTGACAGACGATAATATTGCCATAACTCTCAAAAGAAACAGGGAAACGGATGATCGGTAAATAAGTTAATGAATGCCGATATAACATTCCGAAAACTGCCAAGCACTGCTTTCGATACCGATTCGACGTGGCTTTTATTCATTTTTTTTATTTCGAATTTTATTTTGTTGACTTTGAAGTGGGTCGCGTGGGTGACGTATGTCTCGGTCTTTTTATCTCATCCTGTCGCTGTCGATGAAATCAAGTGATCTCCAATGTAATTTCACGCCGAGCGTAAAAATAGGCATGGCATGCAAGAGATGTACTTAAGAAAATACAAACGTTATTTCAATGAAATTGCTCTTTTGAGCTCGGACGAAGTCGAAAGTTAAATATTCTTCTTATTTGTATTTTTTATTTTGTTCAGATTCTTAAACGCGTTTTAAAAATAGTGACAGTTTTATTTTCCCACACTTAGAAAAATGTTCTGGTTAAATCAACAGAAAGACCCAACAGGATTTTGATGAGAATAGTAAGAAGCCAAATTTCTGATAATCGGATATTCTATTTGATTTCATCGAAATGCCATTCTTGGATCGTTTTGTTGGTCAGAACATTTTTCTCAGTGTAATACAGAAATAATTGACACTAATTGTGTAAGTAACGCAAGGCAATCCCGAAAGAATCATTTTTAAAGAAAATACAAAAAATTGAGCAAAAACGAGGCAACATGTTCAATTAATGTATGCTAAACAAACCATTTGTAATTATCCTGATAACATTGGAAATCAATACGATTATTCCGAACGTTTCGGATCATTTTTAATTATACGCAATGTCAGACTTAATTATATACAATGTCAGTAGATTATCAAGAAACAGATGGACATTAAAACAATCCTCAGTGTTTATCCTGAACAACACTCATTTTGCGGATACACCCAAGTCGATATCATTTGAACGATCTCGTGATCGATGCAAGATGCATATTCGCCAAGGCCGCGGAGTTTCGCCTTTTTCCATTCCCCTCTCGGCTCTTGCCTCTTATTTTCCGATCGGCTCTTGTACGTCGATTCTACGTGCCGCGGTAGTACCGCGGTTTCGCAATGGGAATTATCGTCGTGACCGCTCGCCATCGAAGGAAACCGACAGGGCCGTCTAGAGACTCCCAACGTGGTCGAGCACGTTGCTCAAATGCAGCCAAGGATGGGTAGAGCGGGGCGTCGGCGTCGGCGTCGGCGTCGTTACGTGTACAGCGTAATCTCCCGATGTAGACAGTTGCACGGAATGCAGAAACTTAGCGAGAGCGCTCGATCCTTCATCGAACGGATGATGTTCTGTTTTCTATGGCTGAACTAATGTACACTTTTAGAACTTAAAGTGAAATATATGAAGCGATATTGTTTGATATTTGGCGAAAGTGAGAAAGAAAGTTCTAGTACAGTTTAGTGTAGGAATATGTAAAAACGAATCTTTGAATTTAGCGCTGAATTTTATGTAGAAAAGATTTTAGGAAGGACTTTATGTCCTTTAACTTCTAAATAAGTAGGTGGAATAGCAGCCAACAGTATCGAAAGTTTAATTTTCTTTAAATCTTTGTTGTTAAAAAGGAAAAATAAAAAATATTGCCTAGAAGTTTCAAAATTCATTATTTTTACATTCCTTTATCTCATAAGGGTATAACTAATGTAAATTTAATTAAACTATAACATTAGCAAACTATTAGATATTAAAGGAACAGTAACAATTCAATTCCTTTAGATAAATAACGTGTTATTATTTTTAACTTCCAAGTGTATTAAAACGTAAAGCTATTTCTGAGATTAGTTTCAAAGTAAACTACATTCATAAACGTAGACATTCCCAAAGTAAATAATAAAGTAAATTTGAGTCAATTTTAATACATTTTCTTGAGTTAAATTAATGATACATAAAAACAGTGACGACCTATGAAAAATAATTCAAATTGGACATTATTTCACATTATGAAATTTAACAGGGTAAAAAATATAACTAAAGTCGAAAATTAAAAAAAATCATTCTGATTATCCATCTACCAACTTGTGTATTTTTAGACCACCTATCTATTTCAAAGTTAAAAGGAGCAATTTAAAACAGTCAAAACAAATATCGAGATATTTAAATTCACAACAAAATGTTTCACCTCAAGTTTGTAAATACAGCAGATGATATTTCGACAATTGAAATATTATTTGATCTTGTGCTATCAGCCTGGTATTCATCGACAGTTATTTGGCTTCCGCTTGCCTTGTTGTTCAAGTTACCGTTTTGCACGTCATCAGTAAATATAGTAAATATCTGATGAATAAACGAACGAGAGAGCGAGACCACTCTCGGTCACAGGAACTGCGGTAAGGGGGTGGAAGATAAAGAGGGGGCAAAACACGGTTGAGATACGCTCAGACTTTTTACCTGGCCAATGTCCGAGGACTGAGGAGTCAGAACGAACCCTACGAACGTACAGATTCGGCCATTCGTCAAGGCCCCGAGATAATGGCGGGGCTTTTGGCACTCGAGGAATGGCCTAAGGGTGCAATAACCTGGGTGCGCGACGTATATACCGTTCTGGCACCAGGCATCGGTCGCCCGTTGTCGTCTTCGTCCCCCGCTTTGGTCTATATCTGGTTTATATCTGAAATCTGAAATCTGGGGTGCAACACATTCTTCATCGATGACGTTAGAGACGTCGCGAATCGCGTGGTACGCTCTCCGGGGTCCCGACTCATTTTCTGGGATCATATATTAGGTGCGCAACTAAGTTCTCGCTGTTATCTTGATGAGAATGCATCAAAATAACAGCGAGAACTTAGTTGCGCACCTAATATATCGTTCTTACGTCCTTCTTACGTGAGAAAAGTACAAAGTAGAGTGATGATTTTTTTCCCTTTTGGCAAAATCAATGAAATGGAATCATTCGGCTTTAGGAAGGTGGAGAGAGATCGCGAAAGTGACTCAAAACTAATTGGATCCTAAAGCACCATAAATGTGCCTTGAACCTTAATAAATTGATGAATCATAGTTGAATATGAGAAGAATAACCGCCTATGATTAGTCAGTTTCTTAAGGCTTAAGAGTTGCTACACTTAGAGCCAATTTTTCATTATTTGGTTAACTTGTGGTTTAGACTTAATCTCGTAACTTTATAATAATGTAAAAATTGTATTTTTCTAGCTGTGATTAATTATCAAACTAACAGTTTTGTAGTGTGTGGTAACTTTAAAAGTTATTCTCTATAAAACCATTAGTTTAGTGATTAATCATAGCTAAAAAAAAAAAAAAAAAACAATTTTTACATTTCTTCTAAATAACATGGTGGTGCAAAATTATTCTTTGTAGCACAAATTGGCACATAATGAGCACTAAATAGTTCAAAAGGTCTCTCGATTCTGCTCATTTGGTCTTGCTAGCTCGACAGAGATAATTTTAATAGCGCTCACGCTGATTAGAATCAAGCGTAAATCGGAGTAACATTGCCTTATTTATATACGGCAAGGTCTCGTTTCTTCGATCGGTCCAACGAGCGACGGTCGCCAATGGAAACGGGGTTCGCGATATCCGGCGACGTTACCGGGAGTTGTGCGGTCTAATCTTCTAGGTCGGTGTTTTCTTATCGTTTTTTTTTTCTTTTTTTTTTCTCTTTCTTTTTTTTTACGTGCCACAAGTCCAAGCACAATCACGATCGCGTTATCGCGGCACCGTCAAGCCGAGGCCGTGGATTTGTATCATGACTCGCGTTATTGTCTTGTTGCGTGCGCGCTTACGTACATTATCGCGTTATAATCGTTCATGGTGTCGGCCGATACCGGAAGCTATCATCGTATATCATAATCGCTGCAATCCCGCGCTTGATGAAATTTCAGACACACCGAAAACGATGAATTGAAGGCTATTCATAATCCGTTCTTATTTCAAAATCATCTCAAGTAATATTTTAAAATGTTAATATTGTTCCGTGATTGACATTCGTGACATCTTAAGATTGTACTTAAGACGATCTTAAATATAAAAATCGACTACGAATACCGACCGAAGTGAGTTGGAGTTAGTCAAATCGTTTTAACGGCTAACTGGTCGATAATGAGATATTTTTAGCCGCATCACTGCGTAATTTTCTTTTTATAAGAACAAAAAAAATCTTAGCGTAAAAGGAACAGAAGTGATATAGGTCTGAAATAGACAAAAAAATAGGTTATTTATAGTTAGCCTTTATTTATGTTAAATTAGACGTGATGCATACAATAGATTATTATGTTTGCCTTAATTATATCTTGCAGCGTTAAAATTAAACAATGTACAGATACGCAGATCAAAATGGGATGAGAAAGTTCCGTTTCAATCTGACCGCACAAAGGATAATGTTAGAGATAAGAATCAATTTTATAACATTGCCCCATTTTCTGCGTTCCGTAATAGTTAGCCTATTTTGCTGTCTCCCTTCCTTAGGGGAAAAAAAAAAAAATGATAGCACTCGGGACTCTGTGCTTCCGCTCGTTGCTCGAGCGCGGCTTTTTATCACGCGTGTTTACACGCACGCGTGTTTATTTCGGTCGATTTCCGTTCCGCGGTAGTGGTTGCATCAGCAGCCTCGCGATAGCGACGTGCGTGCGAACCAGGTCGCGGTGGACTTTGTCAGAAATACAAAACGCAAAGTTCGGCGGAACGCTCTTCTTTCCTTGACATAACACATTGAAAAAAAAATGCAAAATTTAATAAATATTTATTTGTGACTAGTTCTATATAAATAAATTAAATATATAGGTACTTTTCGATACAAAAACCATTAAACCGATTTAATTATCATTTTTTTATTGACTAAACGTTTATTTACTGTAAGTTGATATTTACTTAGATCTATTCAAAGAAATACGGTAAAAAGTGCAGTATTATTTTACATGCTGGTCTAATAATACGTCCTAATAATAACTTTCCCTTTAAATATAATCGTTTTGTGAATCTTTCCAACGTTTTACTGATTATAATCCTTTCATATTTTATTATGTTTTTAATCTCTTAGTTCATTCTCTCGTAATTTAGTGGCTGAAGATGATTAATTGTAAGCCAAGTCGAAACTTCCCATACATTGTACATTAGTGAAAAATTAGTTTTAATTTTTACTTCTTTTCAACAATCATTTTTAAATGTAATAAATTTAAATAAACCTAATTATTTTTACTCGTGCTAACTTCTGTCATCACTTTTATTATTTTTCATTCTTCTTTGTTTTCTCCCTTTTTTCTTTTTTTTCATCATCATTGCCTTGATATTTTCTATATCTTATGATTTTTTCTAATTATATACCATTTCAGTCTTCTTCTATTAGTGTAGAATCTTGTTAGCAACTTGGGTTTTTAACCTTCAATACAGACTTTTATATTGTTACGGACTATATAAAAATGTGAAAAAATTCTTACAAAAGCTCTTTAACTGAGCTTTTATTGTAGTTTTTACTATTATAGAAATCGAATTCTATTTTACTTATTTTCTGTATAGATTTAATTTAACTCTGGAATGCTGCTGTGAATGAATTTTCATCATCCACTTTTTGAGTTTAATATCTATAGCTTTTCGTATTAAATTTTTAATAGCTTAAAATTTGAAGTTTGGTTAAAATTAAACATTTAATAAGATTATTTAATGTTAGAAGTTATGTTTTATATTAAAATATAATATTAATACAGTTATTCTAACACCTTTTGCTATCTATTAGGTGTTGGAATTAATTCGTAGCGTTTTTTAATGAAAGAATGTTATTTATTTCACATGAGCATTAAAAAATACATTAATGAAAGTACTTCCCATCACTTGTAAAACGCTACGAATTAATTCCAACACCTAATATAAAGTAGACATTTAAAAAATATAAAAAAAATTCTTATTTATTTTCACCCAGAGTTAATGTAAGAAAAATATGAGTAGCAGTATAGGATCAAATTTATTAAAACCTATTCACAATATTCATTATGCTTTCAAAGTCCAACTTGGCCGACGGAAGATTAGAGTTGATACAATCATGTGAAGCGGACAAAGGCCCCGTGGACATTATTCATGAAAAATATCGCATATGAAAATATTACAGTACATTTTGAGATATCAAAGGAACAGCGTATGCATGTAGGAACAAATAATTTAATTCATTAGATTAAATAACATTTTGCTAAAAAAAAGTGCATGAAAATTCAATATTTCAGAGTTAAATTTAGAAAAAAATAAATAAAATATAATCCGTCTTCTATGCTAGTAAAAACTCGTTAAAGTTTTTATAAGTATGCAAGAATTATTTTATCTTCTATGTGTGTCAAAATGTAAATTTATTTCTGTTAATTTCAATATAAACAACATTCATATTAACGTATGCACTTAGTAAATGATAAAGTTAGTAAACTTACGAAACGATGAACTTATTAAACTTAGTAAGTACAATATTAATAAATACACTTTTTCAATTATTTAACTTTATAGTTTTAATTAAATTAATGACATACTGAATTGATAGTGATTAAAAATAACTCAAATTGGGTATAATTGGGGACATTATGAATTTAGCGGTATATACATTACATATATTATCTATAGATTTTCGTATGCGATATAAATTGAAGAATATAGACTCAGGACTCTCTCCTGCAAGACGCCAACCTATTAAATCGGTATAAATCGCGTGTTTTTCGCACCAGCGATCGCACTTCAAGAGGCTTCAAAACGAAAGAATGACTTCGTGTCCGTCGTGATTTATTTAGAAAGCCAAGGGAAAACCGATATATAGATCGGGATGTTATGCCGAGGCGAGGCAAAGCAATCGCGACCCAATTCTGTCGACTGTTGCATATAAGTATTTTTCATCGACTGCCACACGACTCCCTTCTCTCCACCTCTTCATGCCTTCATCCCCGTCCATCGTATCGCTTTCTTCCATCATGTCACTTTTCGAAGTGCCAAACTGCGACAGCTCTCGTTTAACACTCGCTCGAATGAGATATTTCCAACTGGCGCCGATCTTTTTGGCTCTATCGTGCGATATATTGTGAGTTTCGGGCCTTTCTTCTAAGAATGGTTCACAGTTGCGACGAGAAACTCTTTCGTGAGAGAACCGTAACGATTTTACGGAACGAATGCTTTCGTTATATTGCAATCAGTATAATGAAACCAGTTTCTTAAATAAATTCTACGGCGCCTTTTAAAACTGGCTTTGAACAACTTGCGTAAAAGCAAACTCTGATCACTAGCAATTAATTATGAATAATGTTATTATATACATGGAAATTTTATTAATATATAGACAGCTTCAATTTACATGTTTCGAAGAATCGGAAACTAGTATTTCTAAGTAGAAATCAGATCAATAATAAATCAAAAGAAATAATTCTACACCTAGAGAAAGGTTTCTTCAATTAAAAAAATGTTTAAATCATGTTTAAATATTCAAAGAAATTTTTTTCTTTAACCGTACAGCAAAGAAACATTTCTTTGAATCGAAGAAATTTTTCTCTAGGTGTATTTTTGGTCGAAACTTAATAATATTCACATACAAATATGTATTTGCAAATATATTTTTCAGTTTCATAAACTGCAGACTTGAAACGCAAGCATAAACTGAAGTTGAAATATTAACATCTCAAATTATAGATTGATTGATGGATTGAATTTAATATTTTTCCAAAAAACTTCCAAAGAGAAAACAATAGCTTCTATTAAAGGAAATTATATCTATTGCCTTTAATGCATTATTATCCAGCATATCGTTAAAGATTCGATCTATGTGATAATTGAAATATAATTATCAATGATTCTTAGATAAGTATATTTCCTCTACGATAATTCTACGAACGCTAAACAGCTTTAGCGTACATTTTAAATAATAAGATATTATCTAACTTTTATCTCAAACAAACACGCTAATCATCCTTATCGATATTTCTTGTTTCAGGCAGCTGCGCGAAGGAACGCTCGCGGAAAACGGTCTACAGAACGACAGTCGACTAACGTTGCTTCCAAGCGTGGAAACCGGATTGTTGGTAAGTTGAACTCTCGTGTCCTGCACTCGTATGTGATGGATATTAATCAAGTCGACCTACGGCGCACTTCGGCGCCGTAATGAATACTTATCAGCACGATTTTTATCTTCGTCGCTGTGAAAATACATCACCAGCTTGTGTGGAAGGCTTGGGTGGTAAATTCGGTCTGCTCCTCTTTCTTTCTTAATAACAAGGACAAACATTTTCTGTGTGTGCGTGCGTGTGTGTGTTCGTGTGATTATTAGGAATTATATTTTATTTATCTATTAAACATACGTTCCAGACCAAACATTTAGAAACTTAAAAAATTGACATTTGTTGGAATTACTTATTCAAGTGTAAAAATGTTCTTCTTAACAATAATTCTTTAGGCCTAATGTAACTTATTGGATTCGAAGAATTATTGTTAAAAAAACATTGTTATGGATATTTGAATAAATATAATCCAATGTAACAACAGTTTTGCTAATGTGCCTAAAAATTTAACTACAGATATGAAAATAATTTCATTGGACTATACAATAATTACATAGGATATTTAAACTGCAGGTTGCAAAAATGTTAAAACTTTTTACAGCATTGCTCATGCTTGAGTTTTTTTCCTACATAGTTATTTTAATAATGTTATTTTCAGATCTATTATATTATATATTTACTTAAATTTTTACAAAAAAAAAACAGCAAAATCGTTTTTTTTTTCGTGCAAAAATTTCATCTATTTAAAAGTATTTCCAAACTTTTGATTTATGAAACGTATAAAACAGAGATATGATGGACTGATTTCTCAAGTTTTTATTACCGATTTTTATTGCCGAGATTTATCCGATAGAAATGAAACAGGTTCAGGTTCGGACTTCCATCTGCCGTCTCGACAAGTGGTGGAGTTTCCAGCTGGTTCGTCGTGTTCGCACGACGGACTACGTCGCCGTCTGGTTTTTCCGTCGCGACCGCGATTGCAACCCGGATTCTCGCGCACTTGGCACACCGGGTCCCCGTCCTGGAACGGTTCCTCGCTCGTGGAGGACGCCGGTGACTCGGGCAACGAGGAGAGCGTACACGGAGGTGCGGACAAACGCCGTTAACTCTCCGGCGTTCGCGTGTGTATCGCCAGGTCACTTGGTTTCTCGGTCATATCGTCCTCGACACCTTTATCCTTCGATAGCAAACGGATCCAACCTGCTATCGCGATCAACGTATACCTATCTTGTCCCTTGGCCCTTCGTGTCAAGACAGATCTTGCTGATCTTTGAACGAAACGGATCTTTGAACCCCTTTAAACATTTCGTTTTTTATTTCGATGTTTAAAGTTCGAAAAATATGCAGATTATCTTATTTTTGTGCATGCCGAAAGCTCATTTAATTATTTCGTATCTTGTACTATATATAATATAATATAATTGTATATAAAAAATATGAGTATGAATTTAACATCATGGTTTAAAACTCATGATGTTAAATATATCTATATTTTTTAGAGTGTATTATATTATTATTTACGTTGATGTGCAACCTACTAGGATACTGGAGTTTATCCTTTTATCAATAAAATGTGATTAATTTTTCGATTCGCCAATTTCGTAATTATTTTTACAGATTTAAAAATCCTTTTCCAGAATAAAAATATATACACAAAATACAGTCAACAATTTTAAAACGTAAAAGAATTAGAAAATTATAGTTTTATTATCGTTTCTATGATCGATTCGTGACATTTATATAAAAAGAGACATTAGAAGATTTCAGACTTTGTACATGTACAAGTAAAACACGACAACTTAGCATGCCTTAAAAAATTAATGTAAATTATAATAATTTAATTTAATTTTTCATACCACTAATACCATAATTGGATAAATTTCTGTATAAATTTCTGTAGTACGGCAAATGTCGACTTTATAGAATTATCTCGTCACATTCGCATACGAGACATCTGGCCGCGGAACGATCCGCTACAGAAATCGGAACGCGTAAACATATGACGCCCAGGCCATATGACTTCGGGCGACTGTAATGTTTCGTAAGGTTCGGCCGAAGTAATATAATGTAACGTAACGTAACGTAATGTAACGTAACTCTAACTCAACCCTAACCGGTCGCAACACGACATATACAGGTGTTGTTCCGCGTGCAGAACACCAGCCTTTAGGAAACAAGGTGTAGCAACGTCACGGAAACGACTCTCTCCCCTCTCACTGTGCCGGCGTTTCCGCTTAAGAATCGTAGAGGATATTGTAGAGCCGAGAAACAAAACAAAACGAAGCTGAACGTAACGTTCGGAACTTCCTCGACACCGTTTGTGAAATCTGAAGAAGAGATGCCCGTAAAATCCATTCTATATAATTGCGTAAGCGTTGTAATTGCTTGTAATAATTAATCAATCACAGTCGAATATAAGGAGAATATTACAGTAATTATATTCGGTTGGTCAATTCTTATAACTACAATTAGGGGAGACTGGGGTTAATAGACTCATTTTTCATTTTCGAATTTTTACAGACGAAATTAAGAGACTCATTAAAAAATGAATTCTACACCAGTTACTAAATACATACATTTGACTACCTAATAATATTTTAATAAGGGGAAACTAATAACTAATATGAAAAAAATGCATTTTTCTAATGCATTCCATCTGATTCAACTTGCCCCGGGATCGGGGTAATTCGACTAAGATTATTAAAATAAAGATTAATGTATTTTAAGCTACATCTTTGGCTACACATTAATAAAACTTTTATAAAGATATATTTTAAATATATCTTAAATATATTAACACAAACATTCGCTTCGCAGAGCAAAACAATACTTGTTTTTATAAAATTTGTTCATTTCGTGCAAAAACATGTCGAATAAGTCTAGTTTTCGAGATTGGACATGAGGGAACTAAACTTATAACACTTACCACTGAGGAAAATCTCTTTAAAGGAATAAAATTTTGAGTAAGTACTATAAAAGTCGTCACTAAATGAGTCATACAGTTCCATGCTGTGGTTAGTCTACTATCCACATCCGTTCATTTTTTAAAAACATTAACAATATACGATAACAAAGACACATAAACAAAAAAAATCTGTTGGACTTTATTAAGTAAGAACTACACTTACTATCTAAGTAGAAATATCTCAGACAATCATATACGATTGTAAAACAAAAACTTTAAGAATACAAATATTTACTTAGGTGTACGATTTGTTAAAATTGTGGCATAACTTCTATCATAGATGTGTTCGCAACAAGATGTTACAGCAGACTTAACGACAGTCGCTGCTGCGTACTCAGACACGTTTACGCGTGTCTCGCGTGTTTTGTTTTTAATGTAGCCTCGATTATTCAACTGACCCCAGTCTCCCCTACACACACAAAAATATTATTGTATATCGCTATAAGAAAAGTGATTACTCAATTTATTTTCTTCCTTTTAAATAATCTTGAAGTTATCTTCAATAAAGAATATTTTCTTGGTAATAATTTTAAAATATACTTATTATAAATTTTATAAAAATTGTATTTTAAAGAATTAATTTTTATTTTTAAGAAGAATATTATAAAATTGTTCGAAGAAGCGACTTTATAATAAGCATATCAAATTTGTTTTAATTTAATAATCTTGATTGAAGTATTAAGCTTACTAGGATTCAGAATATATTATAAATAAATTTGATGCTTTTGATAAATTTATTACAGATTAGAGGCTATATGAACTTTTTAAATACTTGAAACAAATAATTACTTGCGTACAGTAAATATTTTTTTGTATGTACGCTTATGCAATTTAGAATAGATTTTACGTAGCGTTTTTTGATCTTTCTCCATTTACAGTATATTGAATAACGAACCAAATTTCTCTCGAGGTGCATTAATTAGGTGTACACACTTCAGCGCTCAACATATATCTGGCCACATACTGCTAACACTAAAATAAAAACAAAATTCTAAACATTTATTTATAAGATGAAAAGTAAATTTCTAAAAATTTTATTTTTTATTTTATTGTTATAAAAGTGATTTTGTTACTTAGTTGCAATGATGATATCGTTGATTAGGAATGATTGTAATGAGAGCAAATAATATAATTGATATAATTTTTAGAAACATTTTTTATCTCGCGTCTCACTCGCTTCTTCTTTCTAATTTTTTTTTGCCTTTTTTACATTCTGTAAAATTTTGCAGCTCCTTGGAGACTTTGTGGCACATTGGCTGAAAAATCTTGCTGCAAAGCATCCTTTGTTTTGTCAGAAAAACAACGATTTGACTATTGACTATTTGGAATCACTTATTTGTTTCGAGACTAACAATGATACAGACATTATTGCGTGCGTACAAGATTGGCTTATGATAAGTCCGATAAATTACAAAGAGCACGAATGAAAAAGATGCAAAAGATAAAGCGCCAGCAAAGTTGTTACTGTCATAGACATATAAGATAGACCCAACATTAGCTATATATACCTGTGTTTGGCAAAACGGTGTGACAAGTAAAATATCGAGGCATCTTAACAGTAAACTTACTTTGGTAATATTCAAGAATTAGGCTCATTCGACGCGTTTAAAGGCTGGAATAAATATTCTGCTTTAATTTCATCAAAATCGGTGAGAAAGATGGAATTCTTGAATATTACCCTTACTTTTATATTATTTTTTTCCGTAATATAAATGTCAAAATGCAGAGAAGAATAGGTTGCCCCGATATTTTGTCTCTCGCATCGTTCTGCAAAACCCAGCATATACTACAGAAAAGTATATGAACGCTGGGTCTATCTTATATGTCTATGGTTATTGCTACAACATTTACTTGTAACAAAAATAAGATCATTAGAGTGCAAAGTAAACAAAACGAAAACATAGATATCGTAGAATACAATACCAGACAGATAATTTAGGATAATTTGCAACTTATCATTTCTGATAAATTAAATTTCCTGGAAAAGAGAGAGACAGATAGAGAAAGAAAATTAACGAATGAATCTTTGTAAGTTTTCTTAACTATTAAAAAAAAAACAACTTTAACAAATAATCCTAACATTATAAGGTAACAAACAACGTAAGTAACAAGGATATACTTTTAACATTCGCTTAAAGCTCAAGTCTTTCACACTTTTGTCTCATATCGCAAGAGAGAGAGAGAGAGAGGAAAGGGGGGGGGGAGGAAATCTTGAACTTCAACATCTCGTTTGCGAAGAAACTCTCAGTTACGAGCATTTCTAAGCCTTTCCGGGGGTTAACGGGTTGAAGACATTAGGGGAAGGGACCCGAACGGGCTTTCTCTCTTTTCTCCCGAGTCTGAAATTGACTCCGACCGACCCGGGCTAGCAACAGCGCGCGCGCACGTTCCCCGGGTCCTTATCGCGCCATGCGACCGAGACTTGCTCGCATGACTGTCAAGGGGTCCGGCCCGCTCGGCTCGGCTCTGCTCGGCTCTCTCGGTCACCCGCAGTCAATTTTAAAGTCGGCCTCTGTGTTGGCTCGATCTCTATACGTGCCAACCGAGCCTGTATGCGTTGCGTGCGCGTCTCCCTTTCTCTCTCCTGCGCGCCCTCGCCTTCAACCCCCCTCCGTCTCTAGCCGCGATCAGGCCTACAGGGCGTCGCGGAAAAAAAGACACGTCTCGGTGCGTTCCGTAATTATTTCCTGTACGTTTGCACGACGGTTGTACTCGTGAATATTCGTCGGGAAATTAGATTCCCAACTAGATATCCCGTTAAACATTTTTGACAGATGGAATTATTGTTTCAGTACGTATCCAGCTACGCGTATTTTTTTTTTTTTTTTTTTTGGTCAAGAAAGGCAATCATTTAACTGACCTTAATAATTTTATCATAAATCAAAGTTGTCATAAAATTGGAAATCAGGGAAAAATAAAAAGGAATTTTGCAAAATTTCCTGGAAAATTACAATTCTTGGCTTTAGAGAAATTTAATATGCGACATTACATCTACGTCTGTTTGGAATACTACCGACTTAACAATTAAATGCAAGCAGTAACATTAATAATAATATTTACACTGCCCCCTCTCCTCTCTCCCTCTCTCTATGTTAGATTACACTCTCAACAAATATTTGATGATTTTTAAACCAAGACGAAAATACAAAAAAATTTCAAAATATTATTGAAAGTATTAGGAAAAATAGTAAAATTTTCTTTGGAAATCAGGGAAGAGTTATGGAATTTTAGGAATTTGTGACAACCCTGTGTAAACACACATTCATGAAAAAATATTTTATATTTCGCAGTATCGCAAATGAATCTGGATTCTCCTTTTTTTTTTTAAATTACGCCGCCTTCGATCCCAATCAACAATCTGTGCTAAGGGAAAATTCAACAATCTTCCGTGAGCGTTTGTGAGTCGCTCCACACGCTCTTTGATACACCCTGTAGATAATACTAGTGGGTGGTTTTACGGGGCAGGGGGACGAGGCGAGACCTACGGGCCGGGTTCACACAGCTCGGCTGCGAGAGCGAGCGCCTCGCGATCGAAGAGCAGCGTTTCGTAGCGCGATTTATCTCTGCGCCTTCCTTTTTTCCTCGTCCGAGCGCTCGCCCGACGACCTGCCGAGTGAAAGAGAGAAAGAGAGAGAGAAAGAGAGAAGCCCGGTCGGCTTTTCGGACTTCGTCCGGCGACCAACTCTCGCCTGGCTCGCGAAATCACCGTTAGATGTTGGCAAAATGGCAGAATCCATCTTCCGAAATTCGATTAATTTTCGTACTCCTGGATCCAATCGTGATTCGACGCAACTTTTTCACGCATCATGGTTTTTCCTAACCATTCGTTATAGGGTTTTAGATTCTTTCTCGATTCTTCGATTATATTGGATCATCTAAAAAGTATCCGCGATTTTTTGTCACTAGATGTGTGTTGATGGTCATATATCTAGTGACAAAGTACCGCGGATATTTTTTAGATGACCCAATACTTCTATATCGAATTATACACCGATATAATTTAACTGATGAAAATTCTCTGGCGTATCCGCGATTATTAGATGTAACATGGGTGGAAAAAAAAAGATTCGTTAAAATAATTAAAAACTTCACTGATTCAGCAAATCTGCAATCGTAATATACAAACAGTTAATTTTCTATGTTAAAGTATTAACGAAGTACAGCTGTGAAGAAGATTATCGATTATAGGTAATCACATTTATTATAATATCACAACACAACAAACATAACTTTTTATGAAAATCAATCAAATATATAGATTACAATTTTTAACAAAACATGCTAGTATAAAATGACGCGTACTTTTACTGCTGTAATTAAGAAAACTTGTTATATTAACGTCTTTAGCAATTTTCATTGTAGTAAAGAATTAGCTGAATTAGCATACTAATAATTATTTACAAACATAATTTCTTTGTTGAATCATCATATCTTTTTAGTTATGCTGCGCTACGGAAACGTTATCCGGATGCCTCCATGTATCATCTTATTCTTGTTTAATCTTGGATGAATAACAAGGATAAAACGATACACGGAGGCACTCAGGTAACATTTCTGAACGCAATCTTATAGATGTTGAACTCGTCCAGCTTGCTATAGCTTTGCTTGAACTATCTAATCTATTTTTTTTCCGTGAATCTTTCGTATCTCCACCGACTGCGCGTTATTATATGTCGTTAATTTCGTTAATACACGCGCTGTTTTTTGTTATCGCTTTATTATTTTACAATACGCGCGTCATCTCTGATATTTTAAGATTTTAACGCTTTTCTGCATGAATAAAAATTTATTGTGGCGAGAAAAATGTGTTGAATGTCACAAGTCTTTACCTATATTTTATTTTGGGAAGTATTTGGGGCGCTAACAATTTATTAATTATCGATGAAAGTATAGTTAATTGTTTTCTGAGATAAGACAAGAGCTTTTTTAAATTAAATCTTCATCAAAGCAGACTATCTATCCATGAATCACTTTTAAATATTATATATCATCATATATATCCATTGTTCGATTTTTTTAAAATATAGAACTTCTTTTGATACTTTAAGGATCTAGTTTAAAAGTCGACAAAATCAAAGTAGACGAAATGACTGATTTGTAATTTTTTTATATTACTACAATTTGTAACAATTTGTTATATTTTTAAAATTCTCCGTGACTTTTGTTACAAAGTGTAATGATAAAATTAATTTCTCTCATTTCTTAAAAAAAAGTTAGACATACGGTATCTCAAAACTCAAAACTGACGATAAATATTTTAAAAACATTTTTTGTAACATTTAAAAGATGTATCGGATGTATAGTAAAGTATCTGTAAAGAAAATTAAATTTAGAAATGTATTTGATACTCACTTCTATAAATAAGCTATATACATATGAAAGTTGTGTGAATAAGATTACATTTTTATTTAATGATACATTTTTGTCGTTTATTTATTATTATTTTTATTATTAAAAATTAAAATTTTTTAATGATAACAAAAAAATCTAAAATTTTTTTTATAAGTTCAAATATTTAAATATACAAATAAATATACAAAATAACCGAAAAATAACTTATGCAAAGCTTCATTGCGATTCACTGATTATTTATAAAGATATAGAATAAATAAATATTTTGTTTATTTATTGGACAACTAGTTTATGCATCGCATTGTAACTTTATACATAAATATTTAAATAATCTTGAATACATTATGTGCTTATGTTGAAAAATTGAAATTTTTGTTATTTTTTTTATAATACATTTCCATATATTTTTATTAAAGCACAGATTAAAAAAATACTATAATACTATTTGTTAAAATAACTTATGATCCAGATAGTAAACCGTTACCAAATTCGTATTATTTTTAAATGTGATTTATAATAATCTGTAATTTTTTCATAATTTTCTTATTATTTCAAAAATATGTATTGTATAAAATATTCTTAAAACGAAAAGTCTATACGAAAATACCGAGATTATAATGTTTTTCATTTTCCAGAAAAATAAAATCAAGAAAGAGAACCTGATTTTATTCATTTTCTTCCGAAAAAAAATAGAAAAATAAAAAATAGTTAGAGATTGATAATAAAGCTGAGATTGTGCGTGCGTGCGTGCGTGAGTACATGTGTGAATAAATAATTATTTATTTTTATTATTTACATTACAGATATAGATTTTGTGATAATGAGTTAGAATAGAACTTTTGTGATAATGAGATAAAAAGTCTCATTATATATGAGTCTCATGTAAAAGTCTCATTAAACTTTTGTAATAATATACAAAGTATAGATTCTTTTCATTACAAGAGATTTTATTACAAATAAAATAAATCTGTATTATGCTGGAACTAATAATTCTATAGTTTTGTCTATAAATTTTTTCTTTTCTATTCTATAATACAACACATAACTTATTATTACAGCTTTAAGAATGCACATGAACAAAACAAATTTTTTTCTATTCAATAAAGTTTCAAATGCAAGAATAAAACAAGAAAAACAAGAAAAATTAAATATATGGAGTTAGAAAAAAGTTGGATTAGAATAAAAAATCATATTGTTTGCTTCTGGCTTTCCTAATAATCCCAATTTCTTACGTTCGATTTTATATTCCTTATTGTGTCCATTGTATCTGAGCCCTAATATTATTTGTATTATGTAATACAGATAATGTTAATTCGCTTCTTTTTTTATTAATATTTAATAATTAACAGAAAGAAATTAATTCATAAATTAACAGAAGTCTTATAAATGATCACGACAAGAAACTTTATTATTGAATTACTTATTAGAACATTTAAATGTAAAAGAAATCTTAAAAGTTGCGAAACCATTGACGTAGATCATAGAACCAGAAGACAATAATGTTGAAGTTATTAAAAAAAAAAATCAAAAATGTACAACAATGAAAGAACTGAAAAAGAAAAACTATTTTTTTTTCCAAATTTCGGAGAATTTTCCTTGAGCTAAGAACACTAGCCAAGTCTATGATAGGTTCCAAATTAATAATTTAAAAATTACGAATGACTTTGGAAAATGCAAGATTAGAATTTCGCGCTCAGAAATGAAATGGCAAAATGATCAGTGTGAAGGTACTGAATTTTGTTATTGTTTGAATTTTGTTATTGTTTGAATTTTTATTGAAGGAATGAAGTTCGAAGAAGCATTTTGTTATTTGTATTTTTTAAACACTTTTCATTTGAAAACTATCACAGCCTCGTATTAAATTTTCGTATTAAATTTTTCATCTTAAAATGTCACAAAGAATTTACTTTTGTATTTATCATAAGTTTTGGAATATTCCGTATACTTTATTCTACTATATTATATTTTATTCTATATAAGATGGAATTATTCATGAATTGACTAGTCAGAGTTTGGACATCATGTTTGAATAGTAGAAGATAATTTTAATATTAAAGACGATAGTTTCCTAACCGCTTTCTAAACCTCCCAGCCATCTTTGCGTCGTATATGTCGTTTGACTCACTACTTTATCCATGTCTCTGGATTTCCGGCGTTTTGGCTTAAACAGCAAATGAGATTATCGCATTAAGGCGTATACGATACACACCCACTTTACGGTAAATTGATTTCGCGGCCGAAGATGACAGCAAGCCAATCGGTGCTATATAGCGTCGGTTATTTCCGTCGGAAATACATCGGCCACTATTAACCGTTGGAATAATTGGATAAAGTTATAGACGGATTATCATCGCATTTGCTCTCGCGCTGACCCGAGTTTTCCTTTCATTTCTGGAATTTCAAGTGAAATGAATTAAAAGATGCGTGGTCGGGATATTGAATTGAGCGAATCATTTTTTTCTATTTGTATAGATGGAAAGAGAAAAAGTGAGATTAAAATATCTGCGAAAATATATCCGATATAAAGTTCAGTTACCGTGTATATATATTTTTGGTGCAACAAAGAGAAAATATTAAAATTCGATGAAGTGATATCCGAGCAAAGATCATGTTACATCGAGTTTTTATTTTTGTATGGATATATGGATCTATATATTTTTTTCTTATTCTTTAATATCTAATTTTATTTTAATTTAGATAGCGGAAAGCGAACAAGTTCATCGTCAATTATGCGATCGACCACGTCAGCGTTCAATTTACTCTTGACCCGTATCGCTTTTATTATCGCTTTCACTCGTTTAGTTTTGTTCGTATCAGCTTTCGAGAAGTTCCAAATGTAGCAGAACATGTACGTAGAGATCACTTCAACCTCGTGTATAAGAACCTAGTAATTGAGTGTGCGAATTTTAAATCTGAGACACAATGAAAAAGCAATGGAAAAGCACAAAATCGTGTAATTCTGCAAAAAGAGTCTGGTCGCATTAATTAAAATTCTGATTGAAAATGAACAAATCAGAATTTTTTGTTAGAGTCCGTTATAAGTAATTCTAATTAAGATAATCAGAATTCTGATTGATACAATTTTCTGATTTGTTCATTTTTTAATTAGAAATTTTCCTCATTGTGATCTACATGATTTCTGAGGTTAAAGTCTTATTACCTGTTCCTACACTGCAAAAGATGTGTACTAAATTTTAATAAATATTTATTTGAATAATACTAATTAAATATTTACTAAATGTAAAAATATATTTGATATAAAAAAAACCATTAATTTTATTTAAATGTTATTTTTTATTGAGGAATATTTATTTACTGTAAATAAATATTTAGTTAGTATTTAAACAAATATTTATTAAAATTTAGTTAACTTTTTTCAATGTATTGTTTGTATTTTTTAATTGTGTTTCAGGCCTAACAGTTTTTTTTTCTGATTAAATCTATTGTAATTTTATGTATATGGTTGAGATAATCAGAACTTTGAGATCGTGATTAATCTTCTAGTTCATTCATTTTTAACTAAAAATTTTTTTCAATGTGTTCTACTTGGTTTTTGATAGGTTGAAATTTGTCATTATCTTTTTTTATAAGCTTTTCAATTGTATCTCAGGCTTAATACGCTTTTTTATTACCGCTTAAAAAGTGTTAAGATTTAACACTTTTTAAGAAATTCTTGGAAAAATTTATTGTTCAACTGAGAAAGTCAAGTTCGTACGTACAAAATAATTCTTTCTAGAGAAATTTTAAGAGCTAGTCGGAGCCACTTCGTAATTCTTAAACGGTTCATCGCGATTCACGAGTCCCGCATCCGATCGATCGTTGCCGCACCGAGGAAGTTCGCTGTGGGAGACTCAGGCGAGATTGGGTGCGGGGAGTGAGCTCGATTGGTTAATCGTTTTGCAAGAGCGTTTCTCCGAGCGACGAGATCAGGCTTGGGACACACTCCGCTCACGAACGATCGAAAGAGCGCCCGATTTCGCGATGGAGGCGAAGACGACTTGCGCAGCCTAAAGAATATACAAGAAGAATATATAAATATGTACAGTATAATTTTTTTTTTTAAAAGAGATCTTAAAGCTGCTCGAAGAGATAGATTGATCGGTTTGTCAATTTCTGCAAAATTTCTGTTTTTCAGGTTCTTTGGAATATATTGTTTATTCAAATAATGTCCGTTTGTCATTCTTTTTCTAATTCTTACATTGAGAAAAATATCGAGTTGAATTAATTGAAATTGTGAAATTATTGAAAATAGACGAATCAGAATTTTCTGGTCAAATCTACTAGAATTTTAGAGATTCTTGAGATAACCAGAAATCCAATTGATATAATCAGAATTTTCTAGTTCGTCCATACTGAACCAAACATTTTTATCAGTATATTATAGAAATGGAAAAAAATAAAGAGTGAGTTGAACTGAAATTAAAATTAATTTCACGAAAACGGACATAGATGTTCACCGAGAAAGTTGTAGTGTAAAATTATATTACACGATACATTTAAATGTTTTCGTTATATATATATTGTATTTACATTTATATTAAAATTTATATTTAATTAAAAATTTTTCACGTTTTTGTATTAAAAGATGATATTGAGAAGATATTTAACATGTAACACAATCTATTTTTTTTCGACAAATAAAAAAAAATAGATTTTTAAATGCAGGAGGAAATTCGCGGTAAACAGCGCAGGCATTTAAAGATATGACGATTTGGAACATCTTATGTACACATATACATATAACGAAAGTTGGTACGCCATACATATTTCCTATTTCGCTTTGGCACTGCGAACAACTGATACCGGTATCTTGTCCTTTGCCATGAATAGAGTTTAATGCGACACGTGGAGCAAACGCATCGGTTCGATGGCTCGTTCGAGCAGCACCGTTTTCGCTTGCAGTTCGTTGCAACATCGGATACGACGATCGCATGTGCAAGCGGCGCGGCGGGGTCGATTTCTTATATTTAGCGTCGGCTAGATTAATAATTTATAGCGTCGCGCACGACGACATAAGGCGAGTAAATTTAACATTCGCGACTCTCTTCCGCTATCCACCGATCGCAACCTACGGATATTGACGCAGAGGGACAGATTCCTGAGATAATTTTGTTCAGCTCGTTGTAGAAGCGATAGCATTCTGTTTGTTCAGATGCGTGAACGGGCACTCGATTGCGTTAAAAATTGTAGATTATTAAGAACGTGATACGCAGGCACGCGTGAAGGTCGCATTCTTCTATGTGGCACTTTTACGCTGTATTTTTGCCCATCGAACTTGATCGTGATAGATTGTTAACGGATAAAAAGGTTTTGTCCTGTTGAAATTCTTCCTACATCCTTGTCATTGTTACGTTAAATGGAATGATAAAAAAAACTCGGAAAAAAGACATTTAATTCCGTAAAATAGTATTAATCTGATATCACGTATCTTTCTAATTTACTTTTTTGGAGCATTTTAGGATTATTTTTAATTTCTCTTTCAAAGAGAGACTCATAATATTGAAATTGCAAAGAAATATTCATAATAAAGAAAAGAAAATAACAAGAAATTTTTTTTTACGAGATTTATCAAAAAATAAACATGCCTATGCAGAGGATCTTTTTCGAGTCAAAAATCTATTTAGCTGCCCACGAATTTTACTTTAATGTGCACAAATAGGTAAATTCTTCATTTAACTTCAAATAAACAAACTTTATTAAACATTTATTTTAAATAGAATTTTAATATGACATTTAATACCAAGATTTAATCGAAAAAATTGAAAATATTTTGAGATGTGGTCTTTGACATTTGATTTGCGTTAATAAAAAATTAATTTCAGGACGGTTTTGCTGAACTGTCTAAAAATTTAGCCAGATACAGATATGAAAATAATTTAAGTGAACCATCAAAATAATTAGGGTAAGTACGCCATTCAATGTGTGGACCCCCTAAGCTAATTAATTCATAACATATTTTTACGCCGAAAAACAAATTGTACAGTGCTTTCGAAAATCTTTTACTTTCAGGATATTACCCGTGAAAAACAATGTATTCATCTTGTGAGACTAGAATGAGAATTTATATTATTACTTTATTTTTTATGATCATTGAATTATGTTGCCATGGATAGATCACCGATTATCATTGAATGTCACTACCTAAAAATCGAATATTAAACAATTATATTTCAAAATATTGGGTCAAATAATAAAATTTAAATATAATGTTTATTAAAGTCATTTTTCTTATAAAGAATTCTTATATTTACGTATACAAATTTTAAAATTTATGAACTAAACAATACATATTTTATATAAAATAATCGAAAAAATTATAAAATAAGATAAACATTTAGGTATCAATTGCTTCTATCATATAAAATTCTACGTATTTTACGTAAGTCTACGTAAAATAATAAAATATAATATAAACTTTTATAATGAAACATAAAATAATTATATAATAAAACAAATAATTACACATAGAACTGTCTTATGCTTCATTACTGGATTGGCAAACATTTCTTATGACTATAATTGCCATACTTATTTGTTTCACACAATGTGCCATGGTTCAACCATTAGTCCATTCATGACCTTGCAATGTGGTCCATTTATGGAAATGTATCAATTATCACATAATCTATAATCCTGTGCATAAGTGTAAATAGTTGCCGAAAGTAGAGAGTAAAATCCTATTTTAAAGCGTATATCTTCAACTTTAATAAGATAATAAAATATATTTCCATTAAATAGTTTCAGTAATCTTTGCAAAATCGGGAAAAATAAGAAATGCACAAAGATGCATCTTGCGAAATGTATCTTGCGAAATTGCAGCGTCTTTGCTGCGCCTGTCTGAGTGTAATTAACATGGCGGCTGTTTCTTTACTAGTTTATAATTTCTCCACCACAAATGGCGCGACGACATCACGTATAATAATAAAAATATTTAACTAGTTCATCCGTTGCACCGATCTATCAATGGCATACTTATCCTACGTAGAATGTTCAGGCTGGTGGCCAGAATGTCAAACATTTTTTTACAACATTAATTATCATACTTGAAATTCTTATGTTTTGATGGTTCAACAAAATTATTCTCAGATTTATATTCAGCTAAATTTTTAGATATTTCAGCAAACTCGTTCTTTCCGTGTTTATTTAATAAATTTCCGGTATCTGTGTATAAACTTCGTTTTATGATGTTTGTGTTTTTATTTATCGACTGCTTTTTCGAAGCTGCAAAGAGAAAGGTCTCTTCATTGGTTTCTTAAAAGAAACGACTTTGATAGACTTTGATAGACTTTGCAACACAGTCGTGCGCGATTCCCGCGAAGTCCCGGGACTTTCCTCAGACCGAATCCGTGAATCGAATTACCGAATCCGACGATGACCGCGTCCGGCGAAAGGAAGTCCGTTAGGTGTGCATGAGGGATGCCTAACTGTGCTCGTCGAGGGTCTGAGCCTCGATTCCGCGAGGTTTCCTCTCTTCTGCAGGTCTTCTCGCGTCTTCTATCTCGCACCACGGTCTCATCTTGTACCGGTAACACTTGGAAAAAACCGATACTATTATTATTCAATCATAAAAAAGGAGGAAAAATACATATTCTGAAAATCGCATCCGAATCAAACGTTATTTCGTGAATATTCTTGAAACGCTGCAGAGAATTAAGAATGAATATTATTAATGTAGAGCTAAAGATTACTAAACTAATTGTGGATGAATAAATTGGAAAAATATACTTCATCGCATTCGAATCAAACGTTATTTCGTAAATATTCTTGAAACGCTGCAGGGAATTAAGAATGAATTATTAATGTAAAGCTAAAGATTACTAAACTAATTGTGGATGAATAAATTGGAAAGATAAACTTCATAAATGACGCAAGAACTAATTAAATGAAGACTAAGTTTATCTTGTATTAGAGTAAGGTAATTCCAAAGTTATCGTCATAACGTAATTCCAATTTTTGCTTAATTAGGTGTGTTTCTCTTTATAATCGACAAGTGATAGCGCAAAATGGAAAATTGTGTTATGTATTGAATAGATGTAGAATTCCCTTATTAATACTATATATAATATTGTAATCGATATTTCTCTTCATGTTATTATGAACGAGTCACAATTATCATCAAAATACGGATCTAACACAGTCAAATAATAAACATTGTCCGTTGACAATGAATTTCTTGAAAGAGATTGTACTTTTTTTTTCTCATCTTAAAATAATAATATAAATCTTATAATATTATTTTATAGTATTGTAATAATTCTTATACAATACATTTATTTTAAATTTAAATAATATATCATGTCTTTTTCAGATTGTGTTCAAATTAAGTAAAAAATGTTGCATAAAAGATTAATTAATATTATAGTACTGTAAATATTACTGTACAGTGGCATTATTTTACACAGTGCTATAATAATTTTTATAATACTGTTATTTTGTTGGGAATTTTAGCCAACTTGTACATATAATTAGTATATTAATAATTATGTTATTAAAAAAATGCACTGTAATAAGCTATTACATTGCGTCGCATCGTTTGTTATCTTGAAGACGCAAGTAAGCGGTTTCTCACATTGATCATACGTCTCTCGATAGCGACATCAAATACGCAGTCGAACCGTTATCATTTCTGAAATAACGATCCTCTCCTATTGTTTCAGGCGCAACGACCGGAGCAGAGTGTAATGCAGGCCTTAGAGAGCCTCAATGATTCACAGGTGAATGACTTCTTATCCGGCAAGGCACCACTTAATCTTACAATGCGACTAGGCGATCACATGATGTTAATCCAGCTGCAGTTGTCCACCGTAACCCCGACATCGCCGACCGCCAGTCAGGCGAGCTCTGCCAACAGTAACGGCCATAGTCACCACAGCAGCAGTAGCAGCAACAATAGCAGTAACGTTGCTAGTTTGCCCAATAGTAGCAATACCACGAGCATGTCCAATTCGTCTGGCGGTCATTCGTCGTTGCAAACCAGAAGATGCCTGACGGCTAGATCACCGGGAAATATTGTTAAGCCGCAGAACGCTACCGGGGCACCGGCTGGCAGAACGTCGCATCTAATTAGTAGCCTTGCCAGCGCCCTACACGCAGCCGCCAGTTACAGCAACAGCAGCAGCTTACCTACCGCCAGCATTACCACTACGACTACCAGCCCGGTATGTTCCAGCCGGGTTACAACATCCTCTTCATCCGTCTCGACGGTGCCAATTAGCCCGGCGCATTCATTGTCGTCGTCCAGCAGCAATTCGGGTCAATCGCAATCTACGCGTGGCAATTCGCATAACGTTCCACCTACGAATGGCAGTTCTTCCAACGCGTGCCAGCCCTGCCCGCTCTATCACCACCATCATCATCACGGCCATCACCACGGTCATCACCATGGCCATCATCACCACCACCATCATCACCATCATCATCATCATTCGAGGAACAAACCTAGCTTGCCCAACCTTTCCACTTCCTCTTCTTCCTCTTCCTTCAGTTCGGGTTCGTCTCCGATTCAGGAGCAGTCTGCCTTGGAGCCGATGTCCTACGACGCGACGCTACCCAGGAAGAAGCTCTGCAGCGGCCACCATCATCATGGCCAGCCATCATCGTCTGTTACCACTAGTGGCATGGACGCCACGAGGAGTCAACACGAGGAATCTAATCCGCAGAGCCCAACATGCGCCTCATCGCTGATGCTGGAGCAATCGCCACCCAAGCCCGCCACCCTCGACACTCGAGCGCTCGCCGAGGCATCTCGGAACCTTACTCAGAAGCTGAAGCAGCTCTCCTCTGAGGTACTCACCTCGCGGGTCGACCTCGCAGAGGTATACATTGTTACCGAAGCCAGTTCCCCCTGTGTATCATTATTCGTGATTTATATTCGTGATTGCACGTCGATCAAGGTCCTAAGAGGTGCGCCGTGATTGGTCGCGAATTGAATTGTTTGGCCTGATTTGGTCTCTTTTTGAATTGGACTACTTATTTATTGGATAGAATTCTTCGATGATACTAAATTTATTTCTTGACTGGATAAAATTTTCAAAATATGAAACACTTGCTCACAAAATACTCTCAGGTCCTTAAATTTATCATATTTATATTATATTTAACTATATTTTAATAACATTCAAATTTTAATGTTCTGTTATGATGTGTATTCTTAATTAATATTACTATATTAATACTGATTTTATATTTGAAACATAGTTTTAAGTTTAGCATTACGTGTGTAAAATTTATATTTTGGAACTACATAATTTCATATAAATAAACTTAACACCTCATTATTTAATTACATTTCATGTTCGTAAGCTTAAACAGAGTCTCATAAGATTGAATTCAATTTTTCCATAACGTTCTGATTTTCTTAAATAATAACGTAACATACACTTATGAATTTTTTAAAACATTTCTAAATTTTTAAACTTTTAAAAAATGAGAAATTTGAAAAATATAACAGAGAAGGGAAGGTAGGATATAACAAAACACACCAATTTGACAACTTATTTGAGCTTTTAAATACGAAAATAACATATTTCTAAAGCGATATGTAAATTTTTTTTTCTTTTTTTGAAATCTTCTCTTCTTATTAGAAAAGTGTTTTGTACGTCATCGTGCATAAGTACGAAGGCAACTAAGGACGTATCAATAGATAGAACGTGCAGAATCTTACGTATCTCTTTAAATTTAGGAGAACGCGAGACGCAGGCAAGGCGCAATAATAGAGAGTATGCATCATCATGGCAAAGGTGTGTATTCCGGCACGTTTAGCGGCACTCTGAACCCAGCCCTCCAGGATAGACACGGTCGGCCGAAGCGGGACATTAGCACCATCATTCACATCCTGAATGACTTGCTCTGCGCGACACCGGCCGCATCCGCAGGCCACTATAGGCATCATCATCACAGGCATTCGCATACTCGCCAGCAATCTTCCTTGATGTCCGCGTCTTCCGCGGGCACTACAACTACAGCGAGTGGATCTACTTCGTCGGTCGGCTGTCATGATTCCACACCAGGCTACTCCAGTGGTGTGCATTTATAAATTTATATCGAATAATACTTTTAAATAATAAAACAAAGAAAAATATTTTATAATATATTTAATATTCAAGGTACTAAATATAGAATTAAATTATATTATATATGTTTAATTATTTTTATACTTAACGTGCCTTGTATTGTTATAATAATTATAACATAACACGTCACTATTTTTATTTTAAAAAAATATCTAGAAACTTTTATCTTAATACCTCATTAATTTCTGTTAATGCGCCGTGTGATGTTTGGAATGTAGAAGAATTATCAAAGGAGAACGAGGCAACGAAGGGCAAGATGCGTCGGCTGCGCTTAGTCATGGAACAACGTCGTGCTAAGAGAAAAGCCAGGCGACAGGCGCGAGCAGCACCGTATACCACACAGTGGGCTGCGATGACTCCCGCCGATCCGAACCACGAGCCGAACACGTCAACTGCGACCTCGAGCACCACCACCACTACTAACAGCGCGGAGCCGCAGAACGAACCGGAGCTTCAACCGTGTAGCCCCGAACCGGTCGTAGCTTAAATACCACGTCACTAACAGTCAATTCACGGCACAGTAATATCTTCTATATTCATATACATAGAGTATGATTGTCCGTTTTCGTTTCTACCTATCGCACTGATTTATTCCGAAGGAAGAAAATGCAGAGTCGAACGTGTTCTATCGCGCAGTTACACTTGTTCCTTACAACTCTCGTCCCGCGCAACCAAACGCTGCAAAACGTTTTAAACATTTGATTCGACACTCGTTCTCGTTGATACCCCGTACACGGTCTCGATCATTACCGTGAATCCACTGAGTTTCTCTCTGTATTATGCAAGTGTCTCGCTTTCTCCGATTTGCGTTACTTTATGCAAATAGACGTAATCTGCGAGGATTCACTAGCTGATGAATCGAAAGATGAATTCCAATCGAATATCCTTTCTTTTTTGTATAGCACTCGAAACTATTCTTTGAATAACATTTTTTTTATATCTTTTTTTTTGTCTTTGGAGTATATCATGGTTTTAGGATCCTATTCTTAGAAAAAAACGTATATACACGAAAAATTAGGGACGTATTATAATATACGTAATATATATACGTAATATATATACGTAATATATATACGTAATATATACTACACTATTTCTCTAGTTTTTCATATACGTTTCTTTTCAAAGGTAAGGATTCAAGAATTTCTCTTTTCTTTTTAGTTTGTTTTTAGATCGGTATCTTTTTGCGGTATAACATGCATTGCATTAGTCATCCCACAAAAAATCACTTACAATTCATCCATGGACCATCATTTTAACTCAATCGCGTTTGCTTATTATTATCATCAGTGTACAATGACAACGCATTACTATCATTACATAAACGTTTCCCATGATGACATGTGAAACATTGTAGGAGCGCAATGGGGCATTTTGGACGTCTATAAAACTGGTCGTGCGTGGAGCTATATATTAGGCAATATATAGTGTTACCGCTATAATAAAATGTATATTATACATATATTATATATATATATATATCATTATATTGTCATTATATTGTATGTATTTAGAGTAACGAAATACTGGGTATCCTATGACTATCGTTTCCCAACATTAATAAAACGGTGATCTCGCAGTGTTTGGCCGGACTCAGGACTTGATCGTAGTTGACAATAATTACGCTCGGCGAATGAATCAGTGTGACGGTTTTACGTATCTATACATCGACATCGGGAAGTCGATGAATTGTTCTGAAAGAGAGAGAGAGAGAGAGAGAGAGAGAGAGAGAGAGGGAGAGAGTGAGAGAATGAGAGAAAAAAAGAAAAAAAAATAGAGAGCAAAAGCTCTTATTAAGGCTACCTATTAAGGAATCCTGTTAAGGAACTTCCTGTTAGAAGTAAAACTCGCCGATAAATACGCTGCACGCGTTCAAGGGAAGAAATGGGAGGCAGGATCGCCATAGTTTCGTCTGTGCGCGTTTACTACGCTCTCTCTTGACAATTCTTTCGCTATCGGGCACTTGAAGTCTTATACGTAGATGCGAATAGAACTTTGATTACTCGTAGAAGTTGCGAGAGAAGCAACGGTAAATCTCGCGTTTTGCTGTGCACTTTACATGAAACCGCTATTATTCTTGAAATAAGAAAAAAAAGAAATGTCACGGTAACTCGCGCGCGACGGAATTAGTGCAAAGTTGTATTTCGCGTCCTGATTGATATAAATTATCGTAATTTGTTTTTGTTAGTAGCAAGTGCACTTTCCAACGTCTTCTTCGAATTAAAATTACACTAACGCATTCGCGAATGATGTACGCGTTGGGGTATTTTCCATTTAAAAATCTTAGGTGATTTCGTCAATTACCAGCAATGTTTGTATATTGATAGTGTATTGTACACTTTACTCGTTTGAAATGTAAAGTAACAATGCAAAAGAATAAGATCTAAATGAGAGTAAAGTGAACAAAATGAAAGTTTGTGTTTTCTTCATTCAATTGTCTTTACAATTTGACGAAACACAAAAGTATCGTTTTATTCAGTATTTTTCCTATACGTTTGTTCTTTCTTCGATATGTATTATTCAATCAATATTCCAGAGAAATCTGTATTATTTATTTTCGTAAATACATTATCTTAATTTGATCGCGTTTATGAATTACTAAAAAAAAAATAATAAAAGAAAAATGAATAATAAAAGAAATGAAAAAATGAAAGAAAGAAACAAAAGAAATGAAAGATTATTTTTTACGTTGTATGTGATGTATAGATCCAAAAATAGGGAAAACCATGTATCTAAGTGAAGTGCAAAGCGATTCAATATCGAGTTGAAAATAGTATGTTTAATTCTTACGAAACATATGACACACATGATGAAATATTTCTTAGTCTCTGATCAATCATATCTTGATGCTTGGTTACCCTTTATCAGGATCTCACATGCATTATTCTTCGAAGAGACGATAAGGAAGGGGAATAAGATAGGAAGGGATAAGATCCACGCGAATCGAAGAAAGCGACGTAAGATTTTAACACAGATGAAATGCATTACGTGATCGTATTGCACGTTGTGCTACGGCCCCACGATTTAAGTTTAAGTTAATTAGGTACTACAGATAATACACAGTGTCACATACTATTAATAGAATACATTGCGTTTAGGTTTACTTTAGGAGAAGAAAATATTATTACCATTATTACATTATTATATATCATTAGTATACCGCTATTACAATTTTTGCAAAACTGGCTCAATATTGTAATATACGACTATCGGAACCTTTATCGAGTACCAAAATAAATAAGATTGCTTGCTAAGTTAAGGACAAGTTTATTTTGCGCTTCTCGTTTGACTGCGTGAGATGTCTGGTGTCTACGTTATACGAGTTTGTTGTTCTTGTTACCGCTACTTCGTATCTTGTTCGTATCTATAATTTTTATCAATAACACTTAAATAAGCAGTGTGAAAGAGAAATCTCTCGCATTATTCCATGAAGTTTAAAGGGAAAAAAAAAACGTATATGAAGGGCACATTAAATTAGATTAAAGTTCATTTACCGTCAAATTGTTTATTTAAATTATGCCTTAAATTACAATTGTAGAAATCTATCGACGCTTAAAATTTACGCTGTAGTTTTATCGTAATATAACATCTTTCGTAATACATACGCCGCATATATCTAAAACGACAATATGGCTATTATAAAAAAAGGGAGAAAGAGAGGGGTAAATAAGGAAGAAAATTAATATCATCCTGACGAAATCAAATTGGCACTATCGCAAATTGTATGTTTCTCCTCGTGAACGTAAAATTCGCGATGTGTTACCCTGAAAGGACCGCTCTCGCCCCAGTGTACAATAACCCATAAAAATCATTTTCGATTCCTCCAGTCACCAGTGTAAAAATTACGCTAACCGACGTAAAAATCGATTGATCAGAATCCTCTGATACGTTCCGAAGTACATTTACGCGACTCGTGTTACATACAACTTTTTATGCACCTCGAGTACAAGTTTTTTTTCGTTGTGTTGAGTAGAAAGGCAAGACTTTAATACTGATGGAAAAAAAATTCTTCCAGAAATCACACATCCATAAAGTTTCTTTCTCTTGTAATTTGAGAATCATCAAAAAATAGATTCTCGCGTTAATAATTAAGCTTGTACCTCAACAATCAGCTTCTTTATTACATGCGAACGCATTGCTTTCCTTTTGCTTGAAAGTGCGTTCATGACGGGAAGCACGCTTAAAATTAATTGGTTCCACTGCTGTCACATTCGATCACAAATGAATCACTTTATACAAACGAGTATACAATTATTCTACCTAGAAAACTTGGCTATAAGACTGTATGTTTCCCTTTAGCGTGTTATTCGTTACGCAGAACGTTTATCGAACGATGCGAACATGATTGGAGAAAAGGGGATACATTAAACACCGCATCAGATTCCCATAATTTGAATATTAAGTATCAAAAGATACTTTTTTTTTTAACAAAACATTTCTTTGAAACATTGAAAACATTCCTTCATGATAATATTTAATCCGTATCAAATATTGAGTCTTGCCACGTCATCAAGTAACGAAATTTTAAGTTATACTATTAACATAACTTTTAAAAAATAGCTGAAACTTAACCAATATAGGTTTTTCAGCAAAAATCTATTTTAAAAAGTCTAAAAAATTTTACTATCAAAATGTGCCCCCTTCCCTCCTACTGCGCGGAAGCAACAGGAATTCGAATACGTGAAACAGTATTCTTTTTTCTTCTCGCAATAATGTAGCGATATGTACGAATGTTTCTACGAGCTTCTGATGATTGTTATCGCATAACACGATCGCGCATGTTTCCTATCTTAAGATAAGAAGTTTGCTCTTTCAGTGCTCGTCATCCGCGCTCTCTTTAAACATGAATAAAAAATGGACGGGATAAAGCACAGACGAAAACGCCGATTCATGAGAAAGGAAAGCGTAAACGATGTACATACAATCGTACGTCGTGCGTGTTTGTCAAGACACAAGACATCACCTCCCTTCCCCCCCTCCCTCCTCGGTACTGGTATTAATTAATTTTTAATATAACCGATTTAACTAATTGCCGAGAAAAACAAAAAAATAACAAAAGATCAAAATATCTCGTGTCCAGGCAAATACGATTATCATGTTGTGCGCAAACCTATCTCGCTATGGCACGATGTTAGTGCAATATAAGAGAGCTTCATTTTTTTCCCTTTCGTACAAACTATTCGCAGAAATAAAATATACATTTTGGCAGTTTAATTTCATCAGCGCGAGACGTAACGTACGCATCGTTACGATCAATTGATGGACATTTTCCTATGCCGACATGGCGAATGACAAAATTTTCTGTTGGGCAAACAAACAGAATGTCTCGAGAGGAACCGTGCGACATAGCGAGTAAAGAAATTCCTCTGTCTCTCGTTCTGAGTTGCGTAATCTAAATTGTTTAAATTTAAACATTAAGAACTATTTAACTATTATTATCACTGATATCGACTTTTCCTCTCGTGACACATGCTGTATACCGCGTGAAAATCAATGTTCCGACATAAACGTATGGTAATCGATCGAACTTCTAATATAAATTAATCTTTTTTGTGATCGTCTTGCGGCACATGTGACAAGTCTTCAACGGAGCGGCGCAGTGCTCACACGCACCATGCCCGCAAAGAAATGCGACGTTACGACGACGTTCCATGCAGATGCTACACATATTCGCCTCCTCGAGATCCGCGACTCTAGTCTCCAAATAACGTAGCCGTTCTAGATCTTTGTCCTTCTCTTTTTCCTTGTCACTGATCTCCTCCTTTCGTTTGCCTTCTGAAGATACGTCCTTCGATTTATCCTCCGAATTGGCTATAGAGACTTCACCTGTCGCCAGCTGACCATCTAGAAAAATATAAAACATATATATGTAAAAATATAAAACATATTCGTATGATTTCCACACGATTCTTTATAATTGTAATTTGTTATGCAGAATATTTCATTGATACAGAAAATACTTAATAATTCCTTGAGATCAATTTCACCAAGATTTCTTGATCAATTTAATCAATTTATACAAAGAGATCAATAAAAAAAAAATCATATACCTGGAATTGTTTGCGTATGGCCACAACGTGCACAACCAACGAGCGTAACGCTACTGCTAGGATCAATTCGATTCTCCTGTTTTGTGTTTTCTATAATCCCCGAACAATCTCGACATTCTGCCGCGTCGCCGGAACCGGTTATATTCTTCTTCGCAACATGCAATCCTTCTGACTGTGATATATTATCTATCCGATATGCAGGTGGCTCTACGTAACCAGGCGATGGATTATTCTCTATTCTGCAAAACGAATTATATTTTCCATACGTTTGTTGATAAACTCTAAATCAATTAAGTAATTCCAAAAACGCATTGCAAAATCAGTTTTTAAAATGTAAAATCAATTTAAAGTTACGTTTCAGTCAAAATTTACATTTCGACTTGCGGATCATTTAGAACACTCGTATCTTGTCTTACTCTAATTGCGTGCTGTGACTTTGGTATTTGTAAGAGCGTAAAAGATCAGCGAGCAGGGCAGCCTGTGGATTGCTTTCCAAAAGATCGAGCGCCGTCTTGTCCTTGTTGTTTCTGACTTGTTCAAGGAGTTTGCAACTCCTGTCCACGCTTATCAAAAAACAAGCTAATGCTAATTCAGTCTTTGCGCCTTGCCTTGCCAGGTTCTGCCAGATCTGTTCGAAAGAAGAAAATATTCATTAGAAAAGACTGCTAAATTAATAAGTTATCCTTTCTTTTTTCATTTTCTTTTCTTCTCAAATCATAAATATAGGTATACATAATAATTTTAAAAGTTTCAATTTCATTTAAGAAAAAAACGTAAATAGAAACTACATTGCAAAAATAATGAAGGAACTTTATTTAATTACCTCTGTTTCACAATGTCTCAACTTTTTGCAATGCATCATTTTTAACTTTTTTCTTAGAGGAGTAAGAGAGAAAGAAAGAGGAGTGACTTCTCCGCCTAGGAGAAGAGAAGGAGAGAGTTGTGCTGTCTTATATTTGATAACGTAATAATTTTCTTGAAAATGAATCATAATTTGGTATTATTTTATGAATTAAAAAGATCTTTTGTTGAAGTTAAAAAAAATGATGCATTACGAGAAGTTGTGACCATACATCTGTCGCGAGAGAGAGAGAGAGAGAGAGAGAGAGAGAGAGAGAGAGAGAGAGAGAGACAAAAGATTAATTCAAAAGCAAGCTTTGAACAACATACAGCATACAAAAGTGGTGAATCCTGGCTACTTTCGGGTGTAGGTACAGCAGTCTGTTGATTCGGGCTCTTTGCTATCGCGATATGTAACACAGTGTCGCCGTCTTCATCCGTGCTGCCGATATCCGCATTATGATGCACCAGCAGTTCAACGAGCGACCAATGTCCCTGCGAAGTTGCTAAATGCAACGGCGTTTGCCGCCGATTGTTGCACAGATCCACTTTGGCGCGGCCACCATTCTGCGAGAGAAGGATAGCCGCAACTTCTTTGTGTCCGTTCAACGCCGCTAGATGTAATGCTGCAAATCCATCTTCCTTTTTCACGTCTACCAAGTGACGCGCGCGCGCAACCAGCCTCTCTGTTGCACTGCAAATTCATAGGTTCACAAAGTAAATTAAATAATATATAGGCACTTTAATTATATTTAAATTGGATGAACCAGATGAATCTTAAGTACGGCCAAGCTATTATGCAGACATGACCGCTATGAGATTATACTTGTTAAGTATCTTATACACATACTGAGCATTGCCCTTAAGTGCAGCATGATGCAAGATATTGAAACCCCGTTTGTTCCTCAGCGTGAAGTCAACCCTCTCGCAGGCACATAACGCGTCGATCACATCTAGCGCATCCTTTCCTATCGCGTCGTGCAACGCTGTATCGCCGTACGAGTCTTGGAGGTTGACGTCGCAATGATAACGCAATAGAACTCTCACGCATTGCACATGCTGCTTATTAACTGCCACATGCAAAGCGCTACATCTGCCGTTATTAACGGCATTGATAGCTGCACCTCGCGATAATAATATATCCATTATCTCTGGTTGATTTCTGTTTAATCAAAAGAGGAAACAATATAGTTAATTTTGCGAAAAATGCGGTAACAATTTCCAACATACCCGAATGCTGCATAATGCAAAGGCGTATCTCCGTCCTCATCGACAGCACGCAAAGAAGCACCAGCGTCCAGAAGGAGAGTGCAGAGCTCGCGCTGACCTTGGTGAGCAGCCACTTGCAAGCACGTTTTTCTGCCACCGCCAGGAGCACACGCATCTACTCTGCCAGGGTATTTCTTGAGGAATTCTCGTACTGCGTCCACTCCAGCTTCGCCTCTAGCCGCATCCCTTAACAGCTTTTCCACTTCACTGTCGGTACCGTCGACTACGAGAATAAATTATAACAGATGGTCTTGTTTTATACACAGCATAATAAAAATTAATCTCCCTTTGATATCAATTTAACTTTAAATTTGATACCTTTTTTCTTATTAATATTCTATTAATATTCTATTATTAACATTCTATTAACAAAAATTCATGTATATAATAAAAATAAACATACCCGAACGATCTCTGCTCTTGTTTGCATTATCGTGCGTGGCAGCCATAGCATTTGTGCCAGAAGATACCGGGACAACACTTAGCGGATTAAATGTCCATGTATGACCATGTATGTCCAACGCCACACGTAAGTCGCCATCGGAATAGATTTTAATCACCTTCCCAGTCTTTCCTAGAGCCTGCGATAAGTATAAATCCGATATCAAACGTCTGTCACTTCTATATATAGCCATATTAAATTAAAAACAAGCATATAAATTGTCAACTAACATTTTTCATGACGTCTATCCATTCACCATGGCCACGTTGATATTGTTTCACGGCAGTTAGATCGCTTTTCACGCGGACTATATCACCAAGAGAAAATCCATCCTTGGCGGTAACTTTCGTCAGAGCACCTGGATGGAAAGTCCATCTATTGTGGCAGCCTTCGTACTGCACGCGAACATCTCCCTTGTCCGTAATTCGATGTACCGTGCCAATCTAGATTTCAAATTAGAAAGTTAAATTACACGATACACATCTCATATTAAATATGTTTAACGTATCTCTCAACAACTGCTAATCAATATTAATTGAAGTATTTTTCTCTGTCTAGAAAGACAAAACAGAGATCCAAGAAATCTAAAATTAAGCCAGCAGCACATAATGCATTTTCTCTCGCTGAATTGCTTGCGTTTTAGAGCAAACTACAATTGTATCACATAAAACATAAAATTTCTAATAATTTACTAAAACAGAAAAAATGCATCGTGAGATTTAAACTTCAATTGACATTAATGAATGTTAACGATTGTGATCATTTTTACGAAATACCTTTCCTATGTATTCGGCCATACGCGGATTCCATCCGCCATGACCGTCTTGCATCTCCTTTAATGTATCAACTTCCATTAAAACTTTCACCTTGTCGCCGACGTTAAACATTAGAGGATGGGGACTAGACGTGATGTTTGTGACACCACTCTTTGTCGGTGTTGTGCCGTTTCCATTATCCGGTACAGTTAAGACCGGTTGGCCGAGTAACGGAAGATGTTCCTTGTAATAAATGCCAGCATTAGCCTCCTCCACGTAACACAAGTCCACGCAACCTTTGAAACCTAATCGATAGACGTTAGTGCTACCCGTGGACCACGTAACGGTTGCGACGGACCGACTGCTTTCGTTGTCCCATCCACGTATGTCCATAACTCTGCCGGTTTTTCCTGAAATATTCGAAGGAAATTAGATGATGATTATGTAATTCATGATTATATAATATAATTCAATTAATTCATATAATTCAATTAATTTAAATAAAATGTAAATACCACGTCCACCATCCTGATTTCCCCATTCCCAATCTGGTCCACGAATGACTTTTGCTCCTATGAAGATCCCTTTCAGAGGTATCTTTGTGCAGCCTTCTCTTGGCTCCAGACGAACTCTGCGCTCAATTACAATTATTCTATTATTATAGATAGTCAGGATAAGGAATACAAATTTCATTGGAATCGTGAATGCTTACCCTACAGAATTTGTTGTTTGATATCTCTCAAAAGTGTGAGTTAACTCATGTACGTCGGCCATGTAACATTGCGTGCAGAGATCATAGTCAAAACACTCCGTGCACTTCCACCTGATACCAATTATTCCATGTCTTTTGCAACCGTCGCAGATGATGTTGGAGTGCTTGACGCCAGCAGCTGCATTATCAAACACCAATAAATCATAAGCACCTTGATATCCGATTCTGTAATTACTCCTAGCGCCATGATCCCATTGAACGATGACTGTCTTGTCTGGCGTCCGATCAGTGGGATTTGGACTAGAGGTTGAGTTCCCTGCGGAGGGAGGTCTACCGATTTCCACTATTGTCCCAGCATGACCTTCTCCACCATCCTGATCGTCCCATTTCCAGTCTTGGCCACGGACAACTCGCAAACCAACTTCCAGCATCTCCGAATATATGAAATTTGGCTTTTGTCCCTTTAACAAAAATATTATATCATAATGCTTGAATAATACAGCCTATTTTTTTAATATAATAAATTAATGCATCAATGAAAGTAGAAATTTAGGAAGGCATAATCTTTATAAGATATCAAAATTTTTCTTTATTTTTTCTAATTTTTTTTTTGTTAAATTATATCTTACATTTACATACATTTACAAATACATACATTTTAAAAATAAAAATGATAGTTTAGCAAACTTTTTGTTGCAAAGATAGTTAATAATCACATTTACTAAAACATTAATTTTTTTACTTTAAAAAATACATACAAGATACATACAGAATTATCTAAAATTATTATTTTAAACTGACAATAATTAATAACAAAATAAAAATATTATATCACAATACTTGCATTGTACACAGCTCATATTTTATAAAAACATATTAAATTAATATCAATGATAGAAGAAGAATAGGGAGACATAATCCTTCATTTTACAAGATATCAAAATTTTCTTTTTTCTAATTAGAAAGATTATATCTTTTTATAATATATACATTTTAAAAATAAAAATAACAATAGTTTTACGACAAAATTTCTTGTTGCAAAAATAATTAATAATATATTATTAATCATCTTTATTAAAATATTAATTCTACTTTGAAAAAGATATATATAAGATACAGAATTATCTACAATCACTATTTTAAACAATTATCAATAATATTCAGCAATTTTGCGAGGTGTGAAACAATAATATTACGATAGTTTCATACCCATGTGCTCGAATAATCAGAAACTGTCACATTCTGTCATAGTTCGTATGTCATGTATTGTTAGAAACATCATTAATACACATAATTTTGTGCAAATTCTCGCTGTGGGAGCGTAATCACTCTGCGATTTCCCCCGAATTTGCGCGGTGTTCATCCGAAATCTCAGACAATGTCTAAATCTTATTAATCCTCCGGAGTAGAACAGAGATTGTGTAAAGTGCTCAATTTCCGGAGCAGATTTTAGATTATTCTAAAAGAGAGACGCGAGAGAAAAAGAGATGTGTTACCGCCGTACCTGAACACAACCCTGAGCTCGGTCCTTATGAATCATACGCGGCGGAGTGGTGGCGGCGACGACGGCAAGAACGACGCGACCGACGTTCCGCGGGGCCGTGCCTGACGGGCACTAGTTTGACTTTGACGCGAGCTGTAATTGGTAACCGACTGTGGAGAAGAGCGATCGACATTACGCAGCATCGTCGCCGGGGATTATTCGCACTCCATCGCTTATAAGACAATATAAGATGCGACCGATGCGACGGCGGCGACGATGACGGTGACGTGACGACGATGTTGAGCTCTCACGTCCGTAATGCTGACGATGATAACCTCATAACCGTAATTTGTAAACCGGGCTCGTTGATGATGAGGGCGCCTGCTTCGTTCCAGGGCTCGCATATCGAAAGGGATAACATGGTATAGAATCCCTAGAACTTTTGTTAACCCTGCTGGACTTTTTTGTTTTGATTTCATATTTCGGCTCGTATTAAAAAAAAAAATATGAATCATCGATCAGACTCTGTTTTTCTAGAAACTCTAAGTTTGTTGTACAACGTTTTGCAAGCAGTCAAAAAACAAGATCTTATTTCGTATCGATGGATAATATCAAAACAAACTGATTATATAAAAATAATATTTACATTAATAATAATAATAATATTAAACAATAAGTAAATTAGAAATAATAATTGATTAAGTACTATATGAAAATTGTAATTAAATAATTATGTATGAAAAAATAATATATTGCTTGGAAATTGTAATTAAATGTGAAGTTGTAATTTAATAATATACGTACAAACACGCACGCATTCATGCATACTTTATTACGAAAATACTTTGTCGTATACAAATATAACAGTCTACACAATATAGCATTTCCGAAAAAATTTGATTTAATTTTTTAGTGAAATTTAATTTTATTAACCCTTTGCCATACTTTTCTCTTAGAAATTACAAAAAATTAAGCTTTGTACGAACGACGTACCACGGCTCTCAACCGTGATAATCATGTTTGGTTCTCTTCCCGATCTCCTTACCATGAATCTCATATTGTAGGCGAAAGGCGTATTATTATACAATATTTTATGGAAAGGAGCTTCCATAAATTAGCTAACCTAACTTGTAATTTCAACTTGCTGAAGGCAGCACACATTCCTGGTTGAAAATCGACGCGTGCGCACTAAAAATTGAGGACCACATAAAAAGTTCAGTGTCCATACTGTATGTACAATACTTATACTGTACCCGTAGAGTGCACGATGTAGACTAGACCAATTCTGGTAAATGTAATGAAAGTGATCTATACGAGAAGATTCTTGCGATTGATCAGAGCTAATTGCGCATACCGCAAATTCCGCTCAATGGAACATAGGAAAACACATTTTAACGAAATGAAATCGGCGGAATAAAGCCACAACCAATCACGAACGTTCCGCAATCAGCACTTCCGCATCCCATGGGAACGCATCCTAAGGATGATATCACACACTGCGGAATAAAGAATGCCATTAAAGTAACCAATCAGCGCTATTCCGCTTTTTCATCACGCAAGTTTTTTGTGCTATGTTCACATGATACGTCAAAGATGTATCCAGCATGAATATAATTTTAAAATTATTAACTTTATGTTAATAATTTGCTTATTAAAATGAAATATAATTTAAAAAATTGTAAAACCAATTATTACTATTGTAGTATTTAATGTTTTACAATTAATATTTACAATCTCATAACAATTTTTTGAATTACTTTAATACATTTACTATCATTTTTCGGAAAAGAGTACACTAAAATCGCACATAATGCGTCATTGTTTTTTTTATCTTGATGCACTCAGATGCACTCAGGTCATTTTGCTTCATTCGTCTCAACATTACGCAATTTCATCATATCAATCAGCATCAAATTATTTTAACCTCTCAAAATACGACGATTTATTACAAGAACAATGACACACTTTCTATTCTGCAGCATCAAATGCAGAATAGTGCGAATCGGTTGCTTCAATGACGCATTCTCTATTTCGCAGTCCTATTCCGTGTGATTTTACTCTAAGGGTGAAATCACACGGTAAACGGGAATTAGCATGCGAGACAGAAGATGCGTGATTCGAACAGCCAATCAGTGTTCTTCCGCATTTTTCTTTCCCACGATTGGCTGTTCTAATCTTAATCACGCATCCTCTGTTCCGCATGTCGATTTCCGTACCGTGTGATTTCACCCTAAGTTGATCACATTCTTGCACGCAATGCATGTGCGCTGAAATTTATGTGTCGGGCAGAAGTGCCGTCTGCCGATTGTGGACGATCGTAAATTAAGGGGATGGCCCATGGATGTCCCCTTTTAATAGTACTTTCTTTTTCTCTTATTATTGCATACATGTACAACTGATGCTGATAAGTTGTTCCGGCGATCGAGTTTGTTGAATTTTCTACGTATTTATTATCTCACAGAGAAAGTTTTCATTCTAAATTCCATCATTTGTTCAATACAGGTTATACTTCTGAGGGGATTTCACTGTGAGATCGATACAAGTGGCGCGAAGTCATCGGGAATAAGCTTTATGTCGACGTTTTGTGGATCGCGACTGTAAATGGACAGTCCGCCGGAACCAACGCCGGTGAAGAAGAGGTGTATTTCGACGAACGGGAGTAAAATGCGGCCATTGGAATGTGTACGACAATTCCAGTTACCGCAACAGTTTCCTAGTACGATAAAACAAGCTATGAAGAGTAATTTAAATATCGCTGAGCCTACCACGCCGACTATTATGTGTCCAGATACAGTGAAGGTATCATCCAATGTGGAGAACCAAGTTCCATGTAATCTACAGAAGCTGAGAATTTTATCTCCAGGTGGGAGAGATCTGGGAGAATTTAACGTAAAGATGTGCTCTGCTGATTCATCAAAAGGAAACACTATTACGATTACCAAGTCTAATTGCAAACCTAATGATAAGCCACTGACACTCCCGTTATCTCCAGTCTTTCCTGCAAAATCAATTCCACGAATACTTAGACAAGATTCCTCAAAAATTCCAAGGAGAAATTTGATGGAAGTGATGCCTTGCAGCAGGACTATCCCCTGGATAAATAATACCAACGTATTGCATCAACAAAAATCTACAACTAAAGATAAAAAGCTTTTAAATAGTCAAAATTTGAAAGAAGTAGAAAAACAAATGCCTAATAATAGTGTTAATGCTGATAAGGCACATTCTATAGCTAAAATTTCTAAACATCCTATATGTCAAACTATTAATAACAGTAATCAGAAATACATAATATACTATGGAATTAATGATACAGACATTCGTAATCAAACAAAAATTCTGACAACTGAAAATAATGAAATGTCTTTCACGAAAACATTGTCTAATGATATTATAGAATTACCATGTCCTGCAAGTAAAAAGAAGCATAAAATAAATTCTAGTGATAAGAATAACATACCATTGTCTGGGGAAAGTCTTAAAATAAGTAAGGGAAAATGTATCGCTACTATAAAGAAAACGGAAAATGGAAAGATAGTTACATCTCTGAAGAGTGCAACAAATCTTGTGCAAAGATGTAATCAGACTGATAGCAATTTAAATCAAAATAGTAGAAAAAGCTTTGCTAAAAATGATATTTCATATGATACAAATAATTCACATGAAATAAAGTCTGACATAGTTTCTAAAGCAGTATCTGAAAAAACACAAAATGTTATGACAATTATACCCAATAATAAAGCTTCTACGTTCAATCAGAATGCAACTTTGACACAGAAATGTAAAACCTCTTTGGCATCTGGAAGTATTAAAAATATAACAAATGTCACAAGTCGTAGTATACTTAGACACAATACAAAGCATGACAATACACAGAGTAAACATTCAAAGGCAGAATTTCGAAATGATAAAGTAGTCATTGACAGTTATGTGCGACCAATTTCAGAATCACGACAAATTAAAGATGTTAGTACAAACATGCAATCAAATGTACAGAGCAAGGATTGTTCTAAAGATTTGCCGCAAAAAAATTTGTCAGATCGATTGAATATTATAAAAAAAGCGATGGACAGTGTAAGAGACAACGAGTTACGTGAGCTGGCGCTCAAGGCTTTGGCAGATTGTGGCATTGGAATTGAGAGACATGTTCCGATACCTCCACCAGAAGACCACAAAGCTGTACATGACACGCAGGTACAAACCGTAGTGTTTGGATTACTCGATCCCAAATCCTTTATATTAATAAACAAGGACTTGAATGACATTCATAGGCTAAATCAGATTACTCTTTACGATATGCCTAATGATGAAAATCTATTAGTAAATAATCCACATTCTAATAATTCTATATCTAAAGACTCTAACGTAATTGAGCAAGAAAGTCCTTTTGATTTAGATAGTTTTATGGAACAATTTTGGAAAGAGGATTCAGATGCACTTAAAATGAAGGAGACTTTATCGATGACGAGAGTAAGATGTAATAGTCTTTTGGAGCATCTACAGAGAGACTTTGAAAATGTTAAACGATATGATCAAAACGGTATGTTGAATATACATAACGCAGTCGTAAGTGATAACATCTATCTTGTTCAGAGACAATTAATGGTACTTCAATATTACAAACAAAGCATTGATATATTAACTGAAAATGGAATGGTGAGTTTATTTCCTCTAATTTCGAATTTAATTTTATCTTATTTCAAAAGTCGTGATACATAATTGTTTTATGTCCTACAGACGAGTTTGGAATTGGCGATCAAATATGACGTATGTAGCGAGATCGTGAAGCTCTTACTCGATACTGGAGCACAACCAGTGATCCCGAAATCCTTACATGAATCAGCAGTGATTATAGCTAGCAAGCGTTCATCACCGTTGTTATCGATGCTTGTTAGCCGAATCTCGGATCCAAAATTGCTTGATCAAATTGATTCAGAAGGTAAGATTAATATATGTGTAAGAGAAAATTTTAGAACTGATCTCACAAAATATTCTCGTTAACACGTATTTATTTCTTTTCCAAGGTCTCGCGGCATTGCATTATTGTAGTATGCGTGGCAATTTGAAAGGGGTCAAAGCGCTTTTGGCAGCCGGTGCGACTATAGATCTAAAGGATATGAAATCGGGACGGACGCCTTTGTTTCATGCAGTAGATAATGATTGTACGTCAGTGAAAAAAGCACTGTTAAAAGCCGGTGCTGTCACAAATATTGCAAACTTCGCGGGACAAATGCCCCTGTGTATATTTTCTGATTCGAAAAATCTGTCTTTTGGATTATCATTGACAAAAGATACAACGTAAGGTCATTTTATTTTTATTATTTTTATAAAATGACGTCTCTTTAATGAGATAATACATGTTATCCAAGCAAGACTATATATTTCAAATAACATAACATAAAAATTACTAGAAATAATTTTAATTTGAACTAGTCAAAATAATATCATATTTCTATTAACGTGACTTCAATTCAACACTAATTTTATTCGTACGATTATTGTAAAAAATTTCAATCGTAAAATTGTTTACAATAGAGTTATTAATTTTAACGAAAGTAGATATTAGTTTATAAGTTAATTAGGTAATAGAAGCCATTTAAATAATAGGAGTTTGGTAAAAAACTGTAAATATTTTCCAGTGTTAATACACATATCATTAAAGAAATACTGCTTAAAAAGAACTTTTGAAACTTGTAACACACAAAAGAAATAGAAATATTTAATTTTAATAATACTACAAAGATAGGTTTTGATATTTATGTATATAAGCAACATTGTACTTTTTATATATTATTTATTAATTACTGTAATATAGTATTAGGATATTATTGGTCGGATATTATGGGGTCCCCTATAAAATAATTTAAAAAACAAAAAAATGTTTATGTAATTTGTTCAATATGTATCTCCGTGTATTGGTGTTCTTGATATACAAAGTTAATTTTTATCCAATGTGCTCGATTAATATCAGGGATAAATGACATTACATGCATAATGGCCTATTCTAACTTAAGCATCCTGTAAGATAACGCTCTTCTTAAAGTATGTTTAACATACCTTACATACATATATTTATGCTTTATGAAGCAAGTTGTATCACCTGTATTATATACAATTTATATATTTAATTTAACTCTAAGCACATGTCCATAAATGTTTGTAAAAGTGAAAAATGGACAGATTTTATCTAGGAAATATTGAAAAAAGAACACTCAAATGTTTTAGTAACGATCATTGAATATAACAATTTGTTATTAATTTTTGTGCAACATCATATTAGGAATAAATTTTATAAAATATCTCTTAGCAGCCGTCGCAAGAATAGTAGTTTTCATAACTTAAACAAATAAATATTTTTGTATTGTATTGTAAAAACCTTATGATAATATTTGAAAAATAATTATTAACGTAATTAAAATAATTAATCCAGGTACTGTTGTGATCGTAAATATTTAATTTAATAATGTTATATGCATAATTTACTATTCATTATTTGTAATGTGAATGATTATGAATACATTTATTAACATTTTATGTATTATTGACAATGTTTGCATAATATTGCATATATATAATTAAATAAAAGGAAAACAAGCAAGTATTGTTCGTATTAGTTCGTATACTTCCAAATGTATTTTTACTTATAATATTTAAGATCCATATATATCTATTTACAAAATTAATTTTAAAACCAGCTACTTAAAATTTAATAGTTATATCAGAGTAATGTTTGATAAATAAGTGTAATCATTAATTCTTGCAACCTAAACTGGTTAATAATAATTGCTAATCAAAATTGATGCAAATTTAAGAACGGGAAAAATCATCGGAAGTTACCAGAGGGGGCTTATTACGGTTTTTTAGACGAAGTGAAAATTACAAAAATGAGCAATCTCACTAGGTGTTAACCAATGAAGTTATAAATATTCTAGTAAATTTGATCACTTTCACCTCGTTTTCAAGAACCGTAATAAGCCCCCAGATATGCATATCGTCCAAATCATGACGTAAAAAGACAAGAGTTGTGTTCCAAAATTCACTACCAGCGCTGAAAATCTGCAGTTTACGTCATATATACTACATATTTTTAGCATTAATAGTGAATTTTGGAACACACCCAAGACTGCGTTCGGATTCCCATCTAACACAGACTTGCATAAAATCAGTTTTACGTTAGTTGTAAGCTAATCGCAAGTTTGTTGCGCTAACCAATATGAAACGTTGATTTCCAAACACAGGATCAGCTTGGCTGTCGCAACAAACTTGCGATCGGCTTGCAACTAATGTAGAACCGGCTTAAAGCCCATTCTAAAAAAGGTCCTCCAAAATCTTCTTTTTTTGTATGTTTTTCGATCTGCAGACGTAATTGCAACAAATGCTGCACTAAACAGTCATTTCTTTTTAATCTCTTCTTGTTTTTTATAATTTCTTTATAAACATTTCTTTTCCTACTCATGACATTTCTGTATATATATTTAACAGTGCGTGTAACCAGTATCACTCGATATATTGTACTTGGCAGTAAAGGATATGACCCCTTTTACACCGTTAAATCGATTAGTACGCGTATCAAATTAGTGCGGATTAAATACTTAATTGATACGTCCTTGATACGTCCCTTTTACACCGATCTGCTTCAGAACGAATCAGGTTCGGTGACATGATGTCTAAAACTGTTTTTTCATGCGAGCAAAGAAAAGCGTCTATCCCCACTTCGTTACAATTCAAATCCAACATTGAATAGCTAAAGATTCGTATGTATATGACTGGACAAAATCTCCGGTTGTAAAAATTATCATTTTAAATTATTTATTTTATTTATCGTTTGTATTTCGTATGAAGAGTTTTTGAAGTGCAAATAAAAAGGTTCATTAAAAACATTTGTCATCCAGACATTTTTAATTAAATATTAAAATATCATGTATCTGACCGAAATATAGATACAGGCGCTACGGTCACAGAAATTCCATTAGATACGATAGGATAGTCTCTCTGGTATTTTGATATTCCAGGACGTATTATGAAATTGCTTGGAATGAGTTCCGATCGGAATTATTTAGTTTTGCTACACTTTCTTTTAAAAAAACGCAATAGAAACGTAGGAAATAATTTAATTATTTTGATCAGAATCCATTCGAATAATTCCATTATACAATATATTTTCTGGTTGTTATTCGATCAACAAAATGGATGAGTAACTAATACTGCAAGACAAAATTCTTTGCATCATTCTCTGTAATAGACCTCAAATGCTATTGTTATAGGATTTAATTGTATTAGGTTTTAAAACATAATACAAAAATTAGAAATTGTTTTATTGTAGGTTTTAACCGTCACTCCTTCAAAGTATTGTGAAGTATCTGAACGTAAGTGAAGTTTAATTTTATATATAATTTAACAAAACTGATATCAGATAAAGAAGATATCATCAAGCATAATTATGAGATGATATATGCAACTATGTTCATCATTAATTAAAAAATGCAATAACCAAGATAACTATGCAATATGTCTAATAAAAAACAATACAAAAATAGGAACAGGTAATACTGTACAGTTTTAATATTTTTATATATTAAAATATATTTTTATTTGCACTTCAAAATTCTTCATACGAAATACAAACGATTTAAAATGATAATTTTTACAACCGGAGGTTTTGTCCGGTCATGTACATACGGATTAGCTAAAGCTATCGCCTCCTTCTTTTTCATGGAGTGAAATTTCGCTGGTGAAGTTATGATTTCTACATTGGACGCGGAAACCAATGAACACATTAGAAGCTGTGAGCTTATTGCCTACTACATTACATTTTTCCGCGCGACAAGCATTGTCGCGTTTTGTGTGTAGAAGCCATCAGGCCTGGTTTTACTAACTCCGATTAATGCCCATTTCCACCAATGTAGATAAACTTGAATCTCTGTTCAACTTACTCTTCGTCTTTTTCTAGTTCTAAAGATTAGAAAAAGACAAAGAGTAAGTTGAACCTAGATTAAAGTTAATCTATGTTGGTGGAAACGGGCATAAGGGCGACTTTTACCAAACTCCGATTAACTTAAGGTTTGTTTGCATTGCATGCTCTAACATACTCTAAAATACTCCTACTATAGCATTTACTCATCACAAAATGTGATGCAATGGTCAATAAGCTTACAGTTCCTAATGTATTCATTGGTTACAGCGTCTCATTTTGCCGCGCGGCAAGCGTTTCCGCGTTCAGTGTGCAGGAGCCATGATGTCGGAAAAAATGCGAACTAAAGAGTTAATACAGTGGCTGCATTTAGCGAACTCAACAGTTGAGTGAACGCTCGCTATTATTGGTGTCTTCTTTTAGATTCATCCAATCAACATTTTAGATTTGGAAAAATACATCAATAGCAGCGAGCGCTCACTCAACTATTGAGTTCGTTGAACGCAATCAATAGCAGCGATTCACTCAACTGTTGAGTCCGCTGAACGCAACCATTAGATGCATTTAGTAGGTCTGTTTACGTTACATAAAATCTCAAAATATGTTTGCACTTAAAATGAGATAGATACATATTTTGCCTTGAAAAAAGAAAAAGCAAAGATGCCGAGTGCAAACAACGCGAACAGACTTAATACTATGATTGCTTACTGAGCGGTTATAGTACTGCGGTAATTCTCTAGAAGAGCTTCCTTACCTCCGATTTCGATGAAATCAGGCTCATTCGATGTGTTTTTGCGTAAAATAAAAGAATCTGACAAAAAACAGCTCGGGACAGTCCTGCGAAACGAGATATTGAGTGTTAAAGTTGACAACTATTGAGATTGGGAAATCTGTTATGTGAACAGTGGGATGTATAGTGCTTATTGGTTCGCGATGGATACGCCGCTCCGAACAAAACAAAAATACATATTCTATAGCCAGATTGTCTGTATTCTAGGAACTCTACTAGAAACATCTCTATTAGAAGAGATGCGACATTAAAGGGGTATAGTCTGATTGACTGTCTAAATCACGTAATCAGAGCGCCATTTTAATTCATTACTGCGTATAATTAGAGTTCTAGGACTCTACGTATAGAGTCTAATAATGTAGGTGTGTTAGGTGTACAAAAAAGTTCTGAGCTTTTTTTTTGTAAAATTCAATCTTTATTCAAAAACAAACGAAAAAATATTAATCAGCGAAATATTCTCCGTTTGCATCAACGACCTTTTGCCATATTTCGGGGAGCTTGCGAATTCCTTGACGATAGAAACTCACCGGCTTCGAAGCGATAAAGTCATCAATGCATTTTCGTATCTCTTCTAATCTCACGAAATGTGTATCAGCCAAATGATGCTGCAGCGACCGGAATAGGTAGTAATCGGAAGGCGCCATGTCTGGGCTATACGCCGCGTGCGGAAGAAGTTCCCAGCCTAACGCAAAGATATGGTCCTGAGTCGCTTTCGCAACATGAGGTCGAGTATTGTCATGAAGCAAGATCACTTTACGACGTCCTTGGCCAGTAAATGGCCTCTTTTCTTCTAATGCATCGCTCAAATTGGTCAATTGTTGTTGGTAGCGGTCTGCCGTGACTGTTTCACCCGGTTGTAACAACTCGTAGTACAACACACCCTTCCAATCCCACCAGATACAGAGCAAAACCTTCTTGGCGTGGATATTGGGCTTTGGCGTCGATGTC
>NW_011627758.1:713500-792186 GCF_000204515.1 Acromyrmex echinatior
AGATGCTCTTTTGTTATTGCCATCGTGAACATTACTGATTTTTGAGGTTATGTGCATCAAACGCCAAACCGTATGGCATTTTAGAAGGCCAAATGCTAACGCTTTAAAACCGCAAAAGGACGGGAAGATATATAAAATTTAAATTGTTATTTCGGTTGTATCAAATCTAAAGCTCAGAACTTTTTTGTACACAATGTATGTATTATTAGAAAAAATTGTAGGCATTAAAGTGCAATATAAAGTTATTATTATAGTGTAAGTATTCCTATTTGTGCAAATATTCAGAACTTAATCTAATTTAATCTTTTTTTGAAAGCTATGTTGAATTTGATTCTTTAGAGAATTTTTTTGTGTTGAAAATGTTGTGTATTTGACTGTACAAATATATATAAAAAAGTTAAAGAGGATCAGAAAGAAAATTCATTTATTGTGTTCCGTACGAGCCATTAAAACTGCAGCAATAATAATAACTTTATTATTATTTAAAAAAATAAAATAATAACAATAAAAGAATATCTACAGTAGTTTATTTAGGAAATACTTTTTTCTTTTTCTAACAATTTAACTTTCCTCATGTAATGCATTAGTTGTTATCAGTTTATAAGATTATAAGTACTTATACTAAATTAAAATGATGATGACGACCTAAGGGGCTTCGTACAATAAAAAGAACAGGAAACAAAAAACAGAGAATAAGAATTTTAATCTATCAGAAATCATGTATTGTAAAATATACAGTTTTTGACAGGTTGAAATTCTTGTTCTCTGTTTTCTGTTTTCTGTTTCTTTTATTGTGCGGAGCTCTTAACCCAATTGACGCATGTCGCATCTCTGATTTCTAGAATTCTAATATTGATCAATCTCACCAACTTCGATTAACCTAATCGATCGATTGTTATATTGGAACTGATCAATTGCATTTGCTGTTTTGCATTTTGTTTTCAACAAAATTGATCAATCACGATTGAGACTTAATCCTAAAGATGCCTTTTCATGCTGATACTCGCTCATTTTCGGCATCAAAATAAGTCACGTGATAACAATTGATGAATATCAAGTGTTTGATGAATATCAATTTTGAGTGTAAGCATAAAAAGGCACTCCAAAAGTCGCCCCTAGTTAATCGATTAAATTTCAGTATTGCCAACTACAAGACTGAAAAAACTATAATCTAATTATCTAGCAGGTGTGAAGAACTAGAGTCCTTATAAGAGAGTCGCGTCAATCTTGTCAAAATTTTCATTAACTTTGAAGTAAAATAGCGGAACTAATCATCGATACTATTATATCCCCACTTTGAGTATCGAGAATGCAATGATTTAGATTTTTAGAAATTGTAAGAGTAGAATTTACGTTAAATTATGTAATATTGACAAGTAAAATTTTGTTAAATTACAAAATATTGATGAAAATAGATTTGTTTTCTGTAGCTGAACTAGTTTTACACTATTCTCATTCTAAAGGTATATACTGCTATTGGATATTGCATATTGCGCACGACTAACATCGCGCTGATGTGTCAGAGCCAATACGCGAAATCGCGAATTTCGTATCACACCATAGCCCCAGGTTAGTTCGAAATCGAGGACTCGGCCGAATCTCCCTGAGGCTCAACGTAACAATATATCAATAATTGTCTTCAGCGGATTCAACTGTTGAGTGAGCGCTCGTTGCTACTGATGTATTCTTCCAGATCTTAAATGTTGATTGGACGATCTAAAAAAATATACCAATAACAGCGAGTATTCGCTTAACTGTTGAGTCCGCTGAACGCAGCCATTGGTTGCGTTCAGCAGAATGTTTATTTTGCAACTGTTGGAAGTTTTCTTCGTGCTGATTGGATTATATTTTTAGAAGAATGATCCTATCTCACCAGATAATCATAAAACGGTTGCAAAACTATTGTCAATGGCCGCGTTCAGCAGAGAAAGCAGCTTTGCAACTGTTGTAAAATTCTTCAATTGATCTTGCCCGCTCCTCATGGAGCAAGTTCCTCATTGGATCTAAATGAATAAACCAATCATATTCAAGAATTTTACAAAAATGTAAAGCTGCTTTCTCTGCTAAACTCAGCCAATGTGCAGAGTGCGCACCAGTAATTCTGCTAGTAAAAAACGCTCATATTAAAATTATCAAACCTATGAATATTTTGTTATTTATTGCAATAATATTTTATATATTTTTTATAATTTTTGTATACATTTTGCAATAACATACTCCATTTTATCGCTGTTATTACCGCTCATAAGACAATAAATTTATAATCATGACGTGATGATAGTGTAATATCGTTACATTTTGATATGAATACAATTGTTTAAGAAATAATTATGACTCAATGCATTTCAAGAATCTTTGTATGCATACATATTAATAAGATTCTTTCACATTTTAATCACATGTCGCATATTTACAAATCTGAATTGTATCAGAGCGCTAAGATTTTAACTTATTATTTGTTACATAAAGTTACTAGGATCATAGGTAATTACTTTATGGACTACCACACTAATATGTCGACGAGTTGTGAATTCGGTTTTTCAATCAGCAATTGATTTTTCAAATCAAAACTGTAAAAATGCGTACTCACGTTACGTTTTTTTTTGAAAAATTGATTTTTAAATATTCATTATATTACACACATTATACACTTATATATATCATATCCAATCAATTGCGAACTATGCTTTACGTGCAATATAGTGCTCAATGTCAATATTCTGTTTACTATGCTCATTTCTCTTTATTTAGTGCTTGAATAAATTCTTCTAATTTCTCTTGGATCTGCCTGACCCGTTCTGGAAATAAAAGTGCTAATTAACGACGTAATTTAAGCAATAAGATATTTTCTATTTAATCATGCATTTATTTATTACTTTTATATTTTATATATTTGAACTTATATAAATTATTAATAATAATATTAAATAATTACTACAAAAATATCTAAATCAATTCCAAAATCCAACACTTTTATCAATTATAAGAATAATTAACATTAGAAAAATATTATATTGCAATACATACTAAGTTCTTCTGCTAATGTGACTCGTCTGCCTGTGAGTAATTTCTCCTTAATTTCGTTATCTTGACTGTAATCCTCAAGAACTTCTTTAATCTCTTTATCTAATCTTCGAGCTTCTCTATTCATGATTTGTTGCCTCAATGCATTTGAGGTGACTTTTAGCATTTGTTGAATTCGCCAGAAGAGTACTACATCGTTACATTCCATCTAAAAGAATTTTGTTTATAAAAATATTCAAATAGACAGGTTTTAAAATGATTATTTGTGTACATGTATAATTTTTTTTGTATTCTTTTAACGTACTTCGTTTTCGTGCCCTGTGTGATATAGATAATATCCTTTTTTACAATCATAAGCTCTTGCTAAACTCTGTTGTAGGAAAAATCTCCTGTACACAGGATGCCATGTCTCTCGAATAAATTCATTGTCAACCTCTAATCCGTTTCTTTGTAAATTCTTTCTAACAGCTGTGAGCTCGTCATGCGTTAAAGTAGGCGCATGTTTCTGTAATCAGAAATACATGAAATAAATGTAGCAAAACTGTAACAGTTTTATTTAACTGTAACTATCCGTGTATACGTACTTTGTCAGCATAAAGAATTTTATCCAGCTCGTTCTTAACCGCCGTACGTTTCTGCTGCTCCTCGGTTTGGTTCTGCCAATACATCCACCGTTCTTTGCGATTAGGACCCAGCATATCACGCAGAATCTGTTCTGTACTCTGCAATTTTTCTTTAACTGAGGTTTCTAAGAAACGTACAGCTTGATCCCATTCACGTTTGTCGTTCACGCTTCTGTCTTCCAAGATGTTAAGTTGAATAACACGTAGCATTTCTGATGCCTGAAAAAAATGTGCCTTTTAATGTCTCTAATTCATTAACATTATAAGAGAAAATAGAAAAAAGATAAAAATAAACTATTAAATTATTTTTTTATATATTTACTTTCTCTTCCCACGAATGACGTCTCATTGCCTCATTTACTACAGCGTTCTTGAGATTGTCGAAAATGTCATCGTGATCTGGACTAAGCCGAGCTTGTGACATAAAATTCTGAAATTCTTGCTGCAAACATTCCCATCCACTTTCGACGCTACGTGCAGGCAGTTGTTGTTCTGTCCAATGTCTGAGTTTAATGTCGACAGTGGTATTGAATGTATCTGTAGACACATTAACGAGAGAACATTAACTTTAAGAAACTAAGATCTCTATCTGTTCAACGAAAAAATAATTTATCAATATACTATACTTGGATTTCCACTTTGAGCAGCAGGTAAGTAGATATTTTCAAAAACGTGCATACTGACTTTGTCCCAATTTCGAGACATTAACACTTCTTCCCAGTGTCTTGGTGATACCTGGGACAAATTGACTATTTCGTCCAAAATTTCACCTCGTGCTCTTTCAAAAAGCTCATCTCTGTCCAATTCCCTTAATCTAAATTTATAATAAAATGAATTCATGAAACTAAAATTGCTTCTTTTAATTACTTACCTCGGAAAATTGTTCTTCCATTCCGTTTCTAAATTGAATCTCGTGGCTTTGAATGCATCTGCTTGTTGTTCTACCGTTTCACGAACCATTTTCCAAAAACATTCGGCTACCGCCAAGCTCAAGTTTTTGGTAGTCACTTGACCAGACATTGCTAAACCATCTCTGAATAATCAGAAGTTCATCAACGCATTTAATGTCGTCAATGCTTATGCCTATAAGGTTATGTCTAGACTTACTTGAAGAGTTTGGAATTTCTAAAGAACTTTTCCTCATAATCCTTGATCGTTTGTATACTATCATCTTGTCTACCACGACCAGTAACTACAGCAAAGTAGCCTAATGCTTTCATTGGAAACAGTTTACCGGATAATATCTTGCGCAATCTCTCAGGATTAGTCAAATTCTCTTCCGCCATGTCAACCTGTCGCAAAATAACAACGATTGCAGTAATATTTGCATTCATTAATTTTTTTTATTATAACACAAAAAAACATTTCATACTTTTGTCAAGACAAAAATCGTTCTTTTGCCTGATGGATCCATTTGAGCTACGAGATCGGTCACGTTACTTCTTTCTGCATCAACAGAGCCGTCTTGTATGCAAAGAATGATCGCATTAGGATTACTCATATACTGTTGGCTCATTTGTCTGATTGCTTCGCGAGTGTCTTCTGCCATATCAACGGTAACCGTCTGTCTCACAAACAAAGTTTTAAAATTTTGTAAGTAGATTTTTCTTGAAAATTTATAATATAAAAATACTGTATACATACGCTAATAATACCAGGTAAATCGACTAGAACCATACGTTGAAGGCCTGGTCCTTTTACTGTCATGGAAATGACATCCGGGCTGACCGTCTTTCCGTTCTTAACGCTATTCTTCATTCGCAATTCTACTTCCCGTCTGAGTTCGGCTAACTCCGATTCCTTCGTGAGATCAAATTCTCTGGAGCTATCTTTGAATTGCGCTATGTGATACGGACCTTCGCTCAATGTGACTTTGACTGGCGCTCTCGTCATCATTTCACCTCCACCTCTGCACAGACAGTAATAATCAATTATCAATATTTTTTATGCTCTAACGATATATTAATAATATACGAAAGAATATGAAAAGTGGAGAAATACCTTGGAAATATCCTTGCTTGAGCAATCATTTCAAGTACGGATGTTTTACCAGAACTTTGATCACCAACGACTACTACTCTAGGTAAATGATCAGCAGTGGAATAGGCACTATCGTAATCATTAAGTTCATCCAAGACATCACTATACATATCGATTAATGATTTCTAAAAGTAAGAAAAACGTAGAGTACAATTAAAATAAATCGCGTATGCTAATGCGAGGTGTGTGCAAATTACTTTAATTTTTTTGTTGGTAAACTTCTGATTCCCTCGTAAAAGTATCTGCTTGCGTAATTCTTTATTCTCTCTTTCTAATCTCTCTATTTCGCGTTGATACTTCAGTTGTATCTGCATCAGCTCATCTTGCATAGCATCCATCCTCTGTTGCGAAGATTCTTCAACAGGAAAAGAAGAGAGAGAAGACATTGTGAGAATATCAAATAATTTTCGATCGTGATGACATAAATTAATGACATGTACGTACGAGCTTTCTTACGTTCCTCTTCAGTATTATTATCACTAGCCAATGGACGTGCAAAGGCAACCACATTTTTGGACAAATGTTCTTTTGTTTCTGCTTAAAAATAAGACAGCACGTATTTTTAATTTGTAATAATTTGTAATTTGTTCTGCAAAAATGCAAGAAAGCTAGTATCAACTGATGTGAAAAATTAATAGGACTATTTTATGTGCACATAAACAGTTTATATATGATAAAATTAAAATAAAAAAAAAGAATAATGTTGCCTTGCACATGCAAATAAAGTAGTAAAATAAAAGCGCAAATGGTTCTGTCCCATTCAGTATTTAAAACGTGTGTCTATTGTATGTTATTAGATTTTAGTTGTTTAATATGTAAATATAACTTATTTGCTAACAAAATTTGCAGCATTAATTACTTTTTAATTTTTAAGAAGTTATTTGTTTATATTGTAATAAAATGCTGAATGGACAGAATGTGTAAAATAATTTGTTTTTACACACCTGAATAACTTTGTTTTATTATCATTGAGATAGTATCAAATGCACCTGAATAGAACAGACCACAATAAATTAACGATACAAATGTAGCTAAAATATAGTGCTCTGTAGAAATAAATTACATATCATTAAATTTACGTAAAATATTCAATTGCAATTTAAGTTTCTTTTTAAGAATGCAAATATTCTAATTAAATTTTACAAATAAGCAAACAAAAATATTGATGTTAATACAAACTGCTTTACCATACATATTTTTGTATACAAGTAGTAAATTTAAATGAACGTTATATATAAATGAATCACAATAATTAAAGGAACTGGAAAGGAACTACATATCATGGCATCAATCTATATTTTGTAGTGATTTATGATAGGTAAGAAAATGTCAGGCAAATGGAGGAATAATAACGGAAGAATGGACAAAAGGATATTCGATAAATAATTATAGATCGTTAGGAGTAATGTGATGTATGAATATCAAGGAATAGAAATGACTCGTTAACAGGCGCGTTACTCACTCTGTATTGAGTTATTCTCTTGGTAACTATTTTGACGACTTTCCGCTGCCTTAATAGCATCATCTAGTCTTTGATCAAACCAGATCCTATACTCTCGATATTTAGTTACCCCAAATTCCTTTATACGTGGATCTGTTTACATTTGCCAATAATTTTTATTGCAAATCATTAACGCGCTTCATTTTGCCTCACATTTTCACAGATTCAATGGCTGTATATTCATCCTGCTTACCAATCTCAATCTTGTCAGTTACGTTGTTCCTAATTGTCATGAGCGATTTGCGGAAGTCTTGCCATTGCTGTTCGTTGGGCATCAGATTTTCTAGCCATCCCAAATCCGGTAGTCCCTCCCTCCACTGTTCATATTTCTAAATGGATGATATTGTGATTATAATAAATATTTGACAAATGTTTCTAACAATTATAATTATATTTAATATGTTTAAATTATAATTATATTTTATATGTATTCTGATAAGAAATTATCAATAGAAGGTCAAATGATGCTAAGAAAGAAAGCTTATAACATTTACTTTCTGTAAAGTAATGCCACCACCGACTGCACTTCCCAAGAGAAGATATCGAATTTTTAACGCTCCTCTTAATATTTTTGCTATCACCATAGCGTATCCACGATATGGATTTGCGAAGTATCTTAGTTGTGGTGATGCTAGTAACGGCTTGCAATGTCTACTAAATTTTCCAGACATTAGCTTCCGTGTAGTAATAATGGTTATTGGATATTTAGAGGTTTTGGAAACTAGCAAAATGCCATGGCTAAAAAAAAAACAAATGTTAATTTAGTTAGGGTACAGAAAAACTATAAATTATTCTTAATAATTAAAATTATACAGCTTAAAGAAATTTAAGACAAAGAGAAGTTCAAGAGAAAGGCACAAAGAAAATAAAGAATAAATGCAAGAGAAAAGAGAAAAAAATTATAACAAAAAGTGTTTTTATATATAAATTTACAATGTAAATATACAGTGTAATATTACCTCCTCCAATTTTCTTATACTTTTATAAATTAGTGTAAATTTAATTTGACAACGATAGAGAAGTGCTAAGTAAGTAATCATAGCAAGCAGATGCTCCATTGCAAAAAATATGAATTATATTTAATTCAATCGTATCATTTTATGTAATGTATAAATTTAGTAAATGAAAAACAGTTCATCAGTTCATTTAATTTTAATTATGGTAATTATCAGTTTAGCTATCCAACCTCAAAAATCAATAAAATTAAGTTTATTCGACATGTTTTTGCATGAAACGAAAGAATCTGACAAAAAAAGCGTCGCTCTGTTCTGTGAGCTGAGATATTAAGTGTTAAAGTTTATAACTATTGAGGAATCTGTCACAGAGGAATGAGGGTAATTCTTCAGAAGAACTATCTCCGATTTTGATAAAATTAGGCTCATTTGACGCATTTTTGCGTAAAATGAAAGAATCTGACAGAAAAATGTCCAGGACTACTCTGTGGAGCGAGATATTGAGCATTAAAGTTGACTAAAGTGTTACTACGTAACATGATCATTAGTCTGTCATGTAGTGCAGTGTATAGATTAATGCTTATTGGTTCGGGGCGGCGTAGCCAACCCGAATAAAAAAAAATAATCCTATCCGCTTGAGGCCTAACCACCTAGAAGTTGCAGCCTAGAAGTTACAGTATCTAGCTTGAAATATTTCTAACCCATGAAGACAGTGGAGTGTGAGAACAGTCTTTTTAGAGTGGTTTTTTTATTGTCTAAGCTGCAAGGTAATTAGACTCCAAGTTGATAAGATATGTTTTTATTTTTTGTTCGGAGTGACGTAGTTGCTCCGAATCAATAAGCACTAATCTATACACTCCCCTGTCTACATAACAGATTTTCCAACCTCAACAGTACAATTATAAAAGCGCTTCTTTGTAAGGGAGGAGGGGAAGGTGAGAATCGCTTAGCGTGGAAAGTCGAAACCCATGGAACAATACAATTATATTTAGTCTCTGACAGATTTCCTAACCTTAACAGTTATCAACTTTAACGCTTAATATCTCGGCTCACAGGACAGAGTGACGCTTTTTTTTTGTCAGATTCTTTCATGCAAAAACGCGCCGAATAAGCCTAATTTTATTGATTGAGGGATAGCTAAACTGAATAATTATCTTAATTATAATCACGTATATCTCTCACCCGAATTTTCCGCAAATGATTTGCTCCATTTTATCGGAGCAATCCTTGCCCGTCGTCGACGAATAACGGCGACTGCGGTAGCCGACAAATATTTATACAATTTCACGTGCATGCGTTATGAGACGAGTGTGACGTAAGTCAGGAAATCAAAAGTGTAAAATGTCCTCGAAAATCCGATGATCCGGGCATTACATACATTCCGATTCATCCACTTGTTATGAAATATGAGAAACATTACGCATTTGCGCACGGCATGATTCTCGCAAGGTTGCCCTTGTTTCTCTCGAAGAAATATCAAGTTACAGCGAAAAAATTTCTAGACATTATGGCGCGTAAATGTGAGAAAGCGTCCACCATACGTTTCTTAAGCTGGAAACACAATGAAAAGCACAGGCAATAGGAATAGGGAGTAAAAGATTTCAACTTATCAGAAAGCATTCATTCTATTATTCATGATTTCTGATAAGTTGAAATCTCTTATTACCTGTTCTCATTCTCTATCTTTTTATTGTTTCCAGCTTTATAGCGTTTTTCACTGGCAGAATTAATGCGCATTCAGTGCACATTAAAGTTGTTGTATACTAATAGGCTGTAATCAAAGTCTCGCTACAAATGCTTTAAAGCATTTGATGGACTAATTAGAAGAAAGAATTTTACAAATTGACCAGTTAAAAAAAGCTTCAAAGAGTTTGCAGCATCGCGTTGACTGTATCCTTAATCTGAATGTAAAAGTGACCTAATTTCCACCGAGAGTTTAAATCGGATCAGAATGTAAGAACCAACCAATTACAGTCGAGCATTCCCCTGTCGTTTGACTATAATAGGGGAATATTCGACTGTACGATTTAAACCCTCAGTGGAAATTAGGCCAGTGAAATTAATCATCTTTTTTATCTCAATTAATAAAATATTCAATGTATATTTTACCAAATACCATAATAAAATGTATTGAGAATTTCGCAGTTTAATTCGTTTCTATATTTTTATTAAACATACGTTACCACAAGAGATTTGTTAGCGTCGTATGCTCCAACATGCCCAACATGTTCGCGTTACCGGAACCAATATAGCGACTAGATGTTCGCGTCGCGTTAGAACATATTCCATGGTCAATTAAGAGCACGCTCCATTTGCCTCACCTCAAAAGGTGGGACATATTACGCATACATGCATAATGGTTGAAAACGTACTGTATTGAAAAAAGTATTTCAGATTCATTTTGTAAAAATGCATTTAATAAACGCGTTTTTGATATAAATATAAAAATATAATATATAACAATATAAATATAATATAACTTTTACATTTATTAAAAACGCTTTTCAAATAATCGAGGTAATACAAAATATCCGAAATGAAACGAGGCACATGTCCGATCCGTTCCAGAGACATTGAGATGGACTGCGCAATCCCTATCTAAGTAGTATTCAAATATGATCGACAATAATGAGAGAGAAAGACCGTGGAAGACGGCCAATTTCCCTCTCTTTCTCCCGTTACGTCATTGAATAGAAAGAAACAAAGATGGTCGTCTTCTCTCTCTCTTATTTTTATCGACCATTTTGACACATGGATCTTGCAGTCCATTCTCTATGTTTGGTTCGAGTGGTCTCACGGATTAGGTTAGATGACATGCTCATTTGTCCTAAATCCGTTCATGTCACTGACCATTGGAGCACATAAATGCAATTGCTCCAACTGCCACCTTATCTGTGATCCAACTGCCCTCTGGGTTAATTTGGAGCATGCGATGCGAACAAACCTAAGATAGCAGATAAATTGAATATTTTTATGTCTATATAATTTGGGAATCGTTTGGGGAAATTTGGGAAAAGCATTTAAACATTTGGGTAATAGTTAAAATTTTTCTTGTTATTAACAAATTTTAAAACATCAACATAATTGATAATAAAGAAAGTATTTAAAAAGGGCTATAAGTCAATGAACAATTTTCAATATACGTATATATTGTAACAAACATTTCGATCTCTTTATCAGGTTATCCTCCAGTGTTATTAATTTAAATTCTATAAACCGCCAATCATAATTACGCAAAAATAGACGCATAGAAGTTTGAAGATTTAGAAGTTTGTGTAACATGTTCTTTCTTTGATTGTCCATTAGTCCTTGTGTACAATGTATATTCTTGTTATATGATTTGAGAAGTAATAAACAATGTAGATGCATTCCATTAATTTAACAATTAATATAACAATTAGTGATTAATTGATAAATAATTGATAATATAACCGAAGAATTAGACGTTAATTATATGCGTGTCATTAGTGAACTCGATATTATGTGATAAATAAGACCTGTGTTTCCTATTCTGGTAGGGATAGACTAGGAAGGAGGAATAGATATAAGAAAGAGAATGGGGAGATAGGAAAAAAACAAAGAGAAACTATGAAAGAGAAAGAGACTGTAGAATATTTTGATAAGAATCCGGTAGAGACTCTGTATCATTTTGTTTGTTTAAACTTATTTTTTGTCTCTTTATATAGATCATCTCGGAAATCAATCTTCATTGTAAGAAAGCTCTGTCCAAAATTTTTACGTCTTTCCAGTTAAAATTATGATTATGATTAAGACGATGATGATAATTAAGACGATGTTCCGTAATCACAGAAAGAGAACCTATCTTTTTACTGATATCCGAAATGTGTTCTTGTAATCTTGTCAACTAATCTTTTCAACTTTTTTTTTGTCTGGCCTACGTAACTAGCTTCGCAATCATTGCATGAAATTTTATAAACATTTAGATAACGGTTCTAATTTATCCTTTACTTTATACTTGTATACTATGTCTACAAATGTTTCCCGATTTTGCGCTAATAAAAAAAAGGACCATTATTCACCAACAAGGAATTGGATGTTTAAATTTTCATCAATAAATAAGAAAAAGAATTTACTCATACAAAGATGACATTAACAGATAAAGTTCTAGTTGAGTTTGGTTGAGTTAGAAAATGCACAAACTGAGAATATATACACGATCTCGAACTCCCGATGAAGTACCATGACTTGAATGCACCTTCGGTGAAAGGAAACAAGAAGTTATAAGACAAAAAAGATTACATTGAAAAAAATTTACAAAATTGTAATATTTGTTTAAATAGTACCAATGGAACATTTGCTTATAGTAAATAAATATTTATTTTAAGAAATAATACTTAAATCAAAGTATTATTTTTTATTGAATAAATTTTTATTCGCTATAAGCAAATATCTCATTGATACTATTTTAAACAGATATTAAAATTTCGTAAATTTTTACTTTTAATATATAAGAATTTACGGTCAATTATCAATTACGTGCTTAAGCTTAATGCTTAATAGCCAAAATGAACGACAAAATGAACTTTACTTATTTAATGTGAGCACTGACAAATCAAATTGAACACCAAAAACAAAGTATAGCTTACAAGCATGAGCGCTTTACGTATAAGTGTGCAAACCGAATGCAACCCATGTATTGTATGACATAACCACAGTATAACTATAATAGCGATATATAATAGTACGAGCAAACGAAGGTGTAAATAATTGAGGACAACAGAGAAAAATATCAGGGCGCTCCTTGTCTCGATCCCAGGCCTGTTCTCTCCCCCGAGTTCTCTCCGATTTGGTAGACTTTCGTTCTGTCACTGAACCACACAGCCCTAACGCTGTTGGTATCTCTGTTGTGTCTATATCTAGTAAAAATTTTTTACAGAGTTCAGTCACGGAGTAATAAGAACGAGATCAAACTCAAGCGGCCAGTCACGAAAAAAGTGGACTTGAAACATGGTAGGAAAACTCATAGAAAATCCGGCAGATGTGATTTTAGTGCCATCACGCCTTGCGGGAAAAGTTAGAAGTATTGACTGTCACAGATCATACGTATATATGTATGTAATAGTATGTATGTGTAGAGATATATTCTGCGCATGCGTTTGTAAAACTAAGAATATGGCGGACTGTCATAGCATTCATAGAGCTTATACTATTGGAGGGGAAATAGCTCGGAGCGATCCCAAGCAGCTTCCGAGAGACAAAACAAATAATACTATTCAAGCCTAATTTTGTAATTTTGCGGAAATAGGTTTTTTCCATTTTTGTATGCGGCAACTATTAAATTTCTCATTCGTTTTAAACGATTACAGTACGTGAATAATGCATTAATTCTGGCTAAAATTTAACCTGGAAGGGTTTGAAAAGTAATACTTTCCAGGTGTCATATCATCAAATGGATTGTGGCACCATTTCATAAAGATTTATCAGACTTATCGAACAACCCGCGTATTACAATAATTAAGTAAATACAATTTTTCGTTGTTTTATCGTTTTCTCTATCCTGTATTCTAGACAGCACAAATTTGATACATGTCCGAAGCATAAAACGTCTTAAAGATTTATGTTATATCTTAAACGTCTTAAAGAGATCTTAAAGACATTTTATGTTTCAATTTTAAACATTGTGCTATTTGAAATTGTCAATAAATTGTTGATTTACAAATATCATGTTTCACATGTTTTATAATTTCATCATTTGATTCATTCCAGAAATATATTAAAATTAAAAACAAAATATAGACCTATTAATATATACAATAATATATCTAAAATCATATATAGAATTTATTCAAATTTAAAAAATATTTTATATAAAAAAAAAATACTACAACGAGCGAAATACTACAACGTCTCTTGGTGCTGTTCAAATTCAGCGGTCCGTAAAACTCTCATCCACTATGGCTGATAGTTACGTGATGGGTGACCACCGACATCAAACAAGCCAACTGTCGTTACTATAGTATATACTGTGACATAACTATGATATAAAGGATGTATTCCAAAATTTACTGCCAGTACTGAAAATCTACAATATACGTAACGTAAACTATAGATTTTCAATAGTGGCAGAGCATATCGGAGAACACGGCCCCTGTAATACTTCTAGCATGGATCCTGCCCCTGTATTCTCTAAGGGCCATTCCACACAAACTGTCATAGCTATATAACCATAACCATATGCATAAAGAAAATTATCCAATCACATTTCTGTCAAAGACAAACGTAAAATATGATTGGATGATTTTCTTTATGCGTATGTTTATGCGGTTGTGCAAGTTTGTGTGGAATGCTCCTAAGTCCGGATCTACAATAAGTCTTTTAAGCCTTAACTCATAAGAAATTGACCAATTACAGTCGAATGCGAGGAGAATAGTTGACTACGATCCGTCCATTTTTTATGATTTAAGGCTTAAAAATCTATTGTAGATCCGGAATAATTCGTTATGTAGTCGTATTTATAACAACAGTTTCGTAGCTTTTTTTACTATAAAATATCTGTAACTACCATTATGAGACATAACGACTGCATAAAACCCAGTCCTATTGTAGATCCGGACTTATGCTTAGTTCACACTGGACGCGATGGATGATAAACGACGAACGATATCCAAAAAAAGCTAAAAGCTTTTTCTCACGTGACGATACAAAGCTCTTATTGGATATCACTCGTCGCTCATCGCTTATCGCGTCCAGTGTGCAGTAGGCATTATATGTTACTCCGGATCTACAATAGATTTTTAAGCCTTAAGCCATAAAGAATGAACGAATCACAATTAATTATTCTTCTCGCATTTGATAGTTGGTCAATTTCTTATGGCGTAAAGCTTAAAACACGGAAAGTATAGCAATTGCACACGAGCCAATTGTGCACAAGTCAATCACAGCGCTAGAATAAAATAAAAAAACTCCCTACACAGAAGTCGCTGTGATTGGCAGTGTGCAAGTGAACCGCTCTTTTCTTTTGAAGGACGATTGCATTATTAATACAAGAATTGAAGTCTTAAAAAGAGATATTTTATAATGACACTGCTCAGACATAAAAAAAAATAATCAAATTTGAATTGCAATCCCAGCAAACGAGAATAGATTAAAATGGATTGAAATTTTTTTTTTCCGAATGCGTATTTTATATATATATATATATATATAAATAGCGAATACTTTTTTTGAATTCAATTAGATTTAATTGGATTGGAAAACTGCATTTTTTCTATTCAAAATTTTGAATTGAACAATATTCATAATGTTTGTTGTGTGCACAGAAAAAGTTAATATTATTTTTATTTTGAAAGACATGGAGATATGCTCCATGCAATTCCTATAAATGAATAAAAATGCATTCAGAATTGAAAAGCATTCATTTTAACATTTGTGAATCAATATTTCTGAAAATCTGAATCCATTTCAATTCATTTCAATCCATTCTCGTTTGTTGAGATAAAGTATAATTTAACATAAATCTCTGATTATTGTAATGTTATTTAGAATTAATTGAAATTATATATTCTTCAACAAAAATATATAAATTTAAAAACATATCTTCTATTTCTTATTTATAAATAGAAAGACGGAATTGTCGAATAGTTTTATTTTTCTTTGCAATCCTTATATTACAAAACATACTTTTCCAGACGCATTGAAAATATGCTCTATTTACATTGGGTCGTCACCTAGTTTTGTGCTAAAGATTCTTTTCATTCTTTTAAATCTTTATACAGAAATAATATTAATTACTATTTTCGCATAGGCTTTCATATTACATATATATATATATTACATATATCATATTATATATATAATATATGTATTATATATATCATAAATATATAGTATGACATACATACATATGATTATGGCAGTACATTTACATTTAAAGTCTATAACCATTTTTTTCTGTCACTTGCTTATACACACATACATATACGCATATATATATATATATATATATATATGTATATATGTATAAAACATTTTTTCGTAATATATGAAAATCTACATACTTATGTTCTATGTGCACGAGGCGAGTATGAAAGGAAAAAAAATAATGTTCGTGTTTTATGCATTAATAAAGCATCCGTTTTTCCGCGAATTCGCGTGGTTTCATAATAGCCACACATGCATAAGCTTTGAGATCTAGAAAGTTCGTAAAAATAACGTGCAAAAGGTCAAAAAAGATTCACCCCTTTTCTTTAGCGAAAGATTTAAACTCCCTTGAACGCGGTATTTTCATCTTCGAACGTTATCCCCGTGAGAAGTTTTTCTTTCTTACTTCACTGCGATATGTAAGAATACGTACGAACATGTAAGAATATGTAATATGAAGAAATACGTTTTACGAATCACGAAAGAAGCTGATACAAGCGCTAAACTCGATTGGACCCGGTTTTACGTTGTCCTTTCCTAAATAAGCGACTGTGACTGATTCCCCCCCCATTTTTTTCATCTCACCTGTTTCACATGTGGGAGACTTCCCTACATACAACTAAATGTTACAAACATCCTAGTATTGTCTAAGAGTGCTCTTTTCACTTTTTGCTACTTCTCATATTCAGTCTATATCATCCAATATTTATAAGAGCTCGATTTATATTTATACATGTATATAATTCTTAGATTGCAACGAGGGAGGATACTCGTCTAATCTCTAATCTCTACACGCCAAGCAATTATGTACATTTTATATCTTCTTTCTTCCTTCTTTACGCTTGAATCACGTCCAGTCCAACATTCGCTAACAAAGAAAAAAAGAAAAAAGATCGAACCCAACAAATACTTTTTTGATCGTAGATCGCACTTATCCATTGTATTTTTATCTATCTAAACAGATCTGCCACAAGTAATTACCGTAGAAGATATAGAACGTAATAAATTCTCATTAAAGACAAACATGGAGATCCTTCTAACCTTCACTTTCTCGCTTTCACAGTTTATGTTGTCAGAAAAACGTAGTCCCATTGCGTCTATCGCGCAGGTTCGATTGAATTTTAGTCATGAAACACGTATCAAGAGGTGCTGTTCCTATGCTTCTTACTCTTCGCCTTACCAGGCTCGAAGTCGTCCTCGCTTCTACGTCGTTTTTCCTTCAGCTGCTTCTCCATCGCCAGCATTGTGATCATTTTCTTGTGGGAATCGCCTACTATCCATCCGTGCTGTTCCTGCCGATCGTCCTCCTCCTCTTCGGGTGCCGGAATCGGTTCTGGCGCCTCTTCCTCGTCGCTTGAACTGGACCAATAGTATAATTGATGAGCAGCAGTGCGTTTATGTCGACCGATTGCAACCCCAACGCCTTCCTCGACCTTGTTCCATGACTTGGTGGTCTTTAGTTCCTCATCGTCGGAGTCGCGTTTTCCGCTGGACGATCTGCGCTCCCTAGAATCCTTGTTACTTGCGGATTTCTTGAATTTCTCCGCGGTTGACTCTTTGTTTCTCTTACTCGGCGAGATCTTTCCGTTTTCGGGTTTGGAAACTTTCTTCGACTTCGTTGGCGATTTCGCGAGTTTCTTTCGTTTTGGTGAAGTTGATGAACGGTCATTCTCTGTGTTACTTTCCGCAGTGGAGAAAGCACGATCTGATTTGTTATGATTGTCTTCTGAGCTATCAACGAAAGACTGATCAATATACATTGCATTCTCCTCAATACTCTCATCGCCACTTTTCTTATGTTTCTCCTTCATCTGATGTTTTTTCCTCTGAATTTGTCCGGAGACGACTGTTTCCACGACATCGGTATTCAATGCAACATTATCGTTTTGTACGAAGTTTTCTTTTCTCTTGCCAACCTCTCGCAGAATTTCTTCCTCGATCGCTTTTTGCTCTTTAGCAATCATCTGCTCATGTTTTTTTTCGAGGTACCTCTCTTTTCTTTTCTCCTTCGATTCCCTCTTCTTCCGTGACTTGTCATGATCACTACCTTTCCTGCTGTTATCTCTCACATACGATTCCTCGTCCGAACTACTTATTTCCGCTAGCAGACCTTGTTTACCTATCGCACACTTTCTTTGTCTTCTGGTTGGCTGAAAATCCATAAGTATCCTCTCTTGCTCCTCTCGTAATTTATCTAACTGCTGTTGCTTTCTCTTCTTTGATTCTTGTACCTTTCTGCTGAGAAATACATGAAGAGGGAGATTGTGATCGGATTCTTTCTGTGGTTTCTCGTTACTGGATAGTTTCTCGGGCAAAGCTGGAACATCGTCATCTGGTTCCTCTTTCTCATCTCGCATCTCCGTAGGGCTTGGATATTTGTTCTCCGTTTCCTCATTAACAATTCTGTCGTTAGAAGTTTCATCCATAGTGCCGTTGACGATGTTTTTTGCACATACATTCTCAGCTTTCGGATCGAGATTCTCATGCCGATCTAGAAAATCCAAGGCTTCTTCCAAAGAAATCATTTCCGACGCACAATCGTCTTTCGTGATCGTAGAAGTAAGTTTCGTTTGCAAAGTTGCGTTTTCATCCAATGTTTGCTTTTCAGATCTGTTGTCCTTCACTTCTTCGGTCATCGGCTCTTCATTCTCCTCAACTTCTGTCTCTTCATCCGAGCTGTCTTCCCTATACAAATCATCCAGCTCAAATGTTCTCTCGTATTGATTATCCGCGTCGTCATCGCTGTTCCTCGCCTCGTCGATCATCTTTCTTTCATCTATCACCAGAGAATGATCTGACATTTCCGATTCTGATTTCGCGACGTCATGATTGTTCTTCATAGCATCTTCCTGTGCTTCTTCCATTGCTTGATTCCAATCGCTTGCTACTTGATCTTCATTATCGAATTCAGGTTCATTGATTATGCGTTGATCATCCGTCTCATCGATGTCGATGTCGACATCAAGTGATTTCTTCGAATTCTTCAATTTCAACGAACGTTGCTCGTTCGCGAACATATAATCGACATTGTCACGTTCGTATTCGCTCTCGGATGATGTCGATAACTCCGCAAAGAGATTCTGTTTGCCTTTCGAGCATGAACGTTGACTTTTTGAAATACCAACGCCAACATCTTCTGTTTTCGCGGCCGTCCTGAACTCGTCCGAGCTATCGTTCTCATACCATGCGTTTCTTACTCGTTTCTTCGAGCTTTTACCTCGTTTCTTGATCTTGCCGGATTTGATGCCCTGCTCTATAGATCGTTTCATGCGTTGCTTCCTTTCCACAAATTCGTCCATTGGTCCGGTAACTGCTTCGGTAATCTGTTGCTGTTGCTGGTCCTCGCTCTGGAACGACTTCAGGGCGCCTTTTGTCTTTGGCGCAAACTTCTCCAACTCTTGGAATTTACGATGGATTATAGCGTCTAATTTAGTGTTCGCGATGTAATTCGTCTTGCCGTTCTGCAAGACAGTATCCAAGTTCTCATCGGTATTCTTTATCCTTGACCAATTGGTGTCGTAACTCTTGTTGTCGATTTGGCTCCTATAAGACATCACGCTACCCAGAGTGGGAGCCATTTGACTCTCCTCCTCATCAAATTCATACACATCCTTTATTCTCTCCGTCTCTCCTTTTCGATCGAGAGAATCGCGACGTTTCTTCTTCTCTACTAGGCCGCCATAATGTTCGCTTCTACGGATCAACGGGAACTCCCGCTGCTGCTGCTTTTTGCTCTTCTTCGACTTGCGTTGTTTCTGCACGTTTAATTCAACAAAAGCGGCCTTCGAGCGTTCCTGTTGTTTTCTATCGTTTATCTCCTTCTTGCGCTCGAACAGCTCTTTAATAGGGTTCCTCGTCTTCTTCGTTGGCGAATTCTTCAACGTTATCGTTGAATCCTTCGTTGGCTTCTTAGGGGAAGTCGAGATGTCCTTGTCCACTACCGCAGCCGCCGCTGCAGCTGCTGCAGCGACCGCTGCCGCGACCATTTTCACCGATTGATAATTCTTGTTACTGTTCGTGGTATCCTCCGGCAACGTGGAAGTCGGAGCTCGAGCGCAAGCCAATTCCGCCAATAGTTTCATCGGAGCGGAACCGCTGCAAAATAAAATAGGTTTATTTTTATAATAACTTTTTATAACAATTTTATTAAGCAATAAAATGATTATTCGGACATCGATAGCGAGATTCGTTATTAAATGTGTGATTGTGTGATTAATTGTGTAGAAAATATAAAAATGGATGACTGTAATGATATCTATTAAAAGATCCTGCATTCTTGGTGACTTATTATACAAGTTTTACATTAATGAAGGAAAAAATTTTATCACTAACGATAATAAATTATATAAAATTGTTTAATTCACATGTAGCCCACATAAAGCAAATATGTTACTGTAATAAATTTTATATATGATGTACATAATGAGTATCATTTCTTGACCTTTTATTTCTAATAAATTTCTTCTTTTGAAATTAATATAAATTATGGAATTTAAATTAATCGATATTATTGTGGAAATATCTCTTCATTCCATTTCTGAAAATTATAGGGGAAGAGTATTTACAAGTATATTTTCCTTTATTTAAACAAAAGAAATTTCCGGGAAAATATATTTGATAATAAATAAATTAGAAGGATAATAAACACGGGATACATATGTGTTCGCTGTGTTATATACTAAATTCAACGTATCGCAAAGCGCTACATGATGCTGTTAAGGGAGAGATCGTTCATCGCGTACAGAGTGGAATGACGAAAGCGGATCAATACGCAATACGAATAAATGAGCATCGTTCGACGATGGTCTCTCGACCATCTTTAGTGAAAATCGAGCATCAAGCTCGAATAAATCCAACCCAAGTGAAGAAGAGGGTATAACGTTTGCCAGATGTGGATTGTGCGGTACTTATAGTTTACAGAACGTTGTACGATAAAGCTCGATTTTTGTCCCTGGAAAGACAATCACAAATATTACTTTTTCAGAGAAAAAAATGACTAGCCAATATGGTATGCGCCAATCATACGCTACATCTAGTTTAGCGTAATCGAAGAAATGGATGAAAACAAAACGTATGGGCCACGCAAAGCAGATAAACGAGCAATCAACAGGTGTCGAACCGAGGCGAAACTGAAAAATATGCTTTGATACGTGAGCCATCCTGCAAAATATTTTTAATCATCGAAGTCTCGTCACATGCATTCTATTAATCTCGAATATCTTTTTACGCTTTTACATCAAGACGGAATTTTCAAGAGGAACGTATTAAAATATTAACATCTGTATATAGCATCATAAAAATAGAATAATGCATTAAGTCTTTTGTGAATATGTTAAGAAAACAAATCAAGATTGTATTAGCAAAAGAATAAGAATTCGATATGACTGATAAGTTTATAAACGACAGCTAGCTATAATTTTGCTAATTTATTTTCATGAAATACTTATGAATTTGAGAACCTTCGTCTTTCTTGAGTTCGAAACCTCATTAAACTTATCAAACTTATCCACATCCAACTGAAAAATTCATTATTATTGTATAATACACTTCTATTACGTTAATAGAATATTAATTTGTTTTCTCAAAATTATTCACTATACGACCATATACAACAAAAATATTTACAATATAAATATTATGCATAGATTTGTGTATCGAGATACTCACTTATGATCATGTTTGCCGTTGTTATGCAACAAGTTGGATAGTGCCTTATGTAAACCACCTAAAGTCGAATTCATCTTGTTTTTGTGACCCGGTGAGGACTCCAACTCTCTATTCGACGCGACCGACGTAGGTAGCTGTTCATGTTCGTGAATACTCGAGGAATAAGAATTCCCAACGCTATCTCGCTTATCATCGTCAGGATGATCGTTGTCGTTGATCTTCTGGCCGAATGTACTAGCTATCAGATTCTCGCTCTCTCTCATGCGCTGTTGGATCTTATCTCGTAGTTTGTTATTGTGCTCAAAAGCTACGTCCAAACTGTCCTCGTAGCCAAGATTGTCGATTCGCGACGTATCCGGACTGGCCGATCTGCTCGATCGTTCGCTGCCGCGCGTTCGATAACTTTTATCATGGCTGTTGTACATCTCCTCGCCGAGCAGCTAGAATTTCCAAGTAACATATATCTTACATTGTATTTATTTTTCTTTATAATCATGTTTTTAATTCTTAAAAGACTAGTATAAAAGTTTTAGATTAAATATTTATATATAATAGAATACATTTATAATAAATAATTATTTTTAGTAAATTATATACAAAGCATATTTAAAATTTATAACTCTATTTACTCAGAACTGAAAGTTCATCAATTAATCAAATCAAAAATATCAATTTAAAAATAGCAAAAGATTTTACTTAATTTATTAAATAAGTATATAATCATAATTTTAAATAATTTCATAATTTATCGTTGATCAATTTATCATTAAAAGATTTATATTTATTTAATTCACACACTAAACGAATTAGATAAACAATATTACATTTGCCTTGTGTACAAAATAACTAACTTATTAACGATTCATTAATTATATATTAATAAGTTATCCAAGCAGAAAAATATCTAATGTATAATACTCACTTGATTCACTGACTCCAGAAGACTACCGAGACTATTTTGACTCTCCACGTCTCTCCATCGATCTCTATTGACTCTGAATCCTTGCGATTGATCATCTCGCCTGTGATATGATTCCGTGTGATCGAGCTTAATCTTCTTCGCACCTCTCAACTCGTTCTCACTCGTAGCTTTCAATCTCGAGCAACATTCCACGAAGAGCTCCTCATCGAAATTAAGAATTTTGCCTTGCCGCGGTTCCGTCGTTGACTCGATCTCTCTTGGTACATCTAAAGCATTGTCCTCCATCGCGTCTGTGGGTGCAATCGTTACCACATCCGATCTATGACCCGAAGATGGCGACCTGATTATGATCTTCTCCCCAGAGAATTCGCTAGGATTTGTCTTTCTGGAATTATCCTCGTACATTACGCGTTCCTCCTCTTCTTCCTCTTCCTCGCCATCCTCTTCTTCCTCCTCTTCCTCGGAACTGCTTTCTATGGAGTTATCGGAAGTCTCGCGAGCGTAAAATGGTGACATTCTTCGTTGCTCGAGATCACTGTCATCTTCCTCGTTGTCCTCCTCATTGACGTTATCATTGTCATCAGACTTTCGATTCATCTGAGAACTTCCATCAAGATCGACCAATTGATTCTTCCTTATTGGTTCTTCGACTGCTAAACTGCTGCAACTACGCGATGATATTGTATCCTCTTCCTTGTGTCCAATTTCCTTCTCGGTCGGCTGATCATCGTCCAGATCAAATTTTAGGTTCCTCACTGAATGTTTCCAATCTTCATTGATCCTTTTTTTGTTTTTCCTAGAACTTATTGACCGATCCAAATGTATCAGCAAATTATCTTGGTCTTTATTCACATGCTCCGAAACAACTGAATCGCCGTAGAACTCATAAGAGTTATCTTTGGTCAAAGTTTTCGATCGATTCCTCGATTCACTTGTTGATAGTATCGTTTGATCGTTTTGCATTTCGCTCTTCGTTTCTCGATTTCTCGAAGGAATCGATGACTCGTAATCCCTTAAAATCTTTTTGTCCGTTTTTGTCTTACTTATTTTAATCAGATTGAAATCTTGTTTCTTGCGACTGTTCGAATTTTTTCTGGATCTCCCGCGTCCACTGTGCACTACACTCTGTTCGTGATCTATCGAACTGATGTTTTTCCAAGCATCGTCATCTTTTTGTTTGACACTCTTCGAATTATCTGAACAATTCGGGTCTTCAGATTCATAGAACTCAATCTGTTGCTCCTTAGAAATTCCGTGAAATTCATTAAGATTCTGATCGTCGGAAAGGCACGATGAAATCTCATTGTCAAAGGCTCTCCAGATCCTCTCGCCGGCTTTGGTCTTGCTCTCCCTCCACCTGTATTTGGATTCGGATTGCGATGGTGACAAAGAACGCTCCTTAGCATCTTGTTTCTTACGATGACTGGAACTATTTTTCGATTTTCCATGAGTGTTGCGTTCGATTCGAAGACTCTCCCAATTCTCAGAGATCAAATTCTTATTTTTCGTTCGTTCCTTATTCAAGTCTTTTTCATAGTGTCTCCTTGTTTCCTTATCTTTATCGTTCAATTCATTATTAATCTGATTGCTCATTTCCTTAATTTTGTTATCTTCATCCGAAATCGTTAATAACTCATCATTGAAAGCTCTTAGAATCTTCTCGTCCGCTCTGATCTTGCTCTCTCTATATCTTCGTTTGACCGGATTGATAGGTGAGCCGATACGATCGTCAGGTATCGATTCGATATCCTTCTCTCGCTTCTTTCGATTCTTCGCTTTCCCGTGAACCTCACTGCTGCACTTCTCATTTCCTTTCTTTTTGGATAATCGCTCAGTATCCTTCTTTGTTTCAGAGCCAAAGTGGCATTTCTTTTCTTTCTTGTGTCCATTCTCGGAGAACTTTGTCAATCCACGCAGATAGGATCTAGCATCCAAAGCACTTCTAGATATATCTGAGTCATCTTCTGACCGTGATACCCAATCATTCAATACTTCCTTCACCTTGTCCGCTTTCTCGCCACCAAACACTCGGCCGAACACACTCTTCACAATTTTACTCTTACTCGAAGCAGCAGATTCGAGTCTGTCATCCTCGTTCTCGCTGTCACTCGACAGTTCAGCGACTTTGATTTTTTTCTTTTTATCCTTGGATGTTTTTAATCTTTTACGATCAGTTTCTCGTTCCTTACTCGTTGACTTTCTGGATAATTTCTTGGTAGATTCCAATCGAATCGTCTTTTCATCGTAAGTGCTATCATTCCCAGAATCATTTATTACCTTCTGAGATTCATGGAAATTTGCGATGAGAAGAGATTTATTGTCTTCGGCTAACGCTTTATCCTCATCTTCTGATGACAAAATTTTTGCTTTGGGAACTTCTTCTTCGGGAAGTTCCTCTCTTGACTTTATTTGTTTCTCTTTTAAAATGTCTGTTGATTTTGGAATTTCGAAGCTTTCATTGTTGTCGAATTCAATTGTTTTTGATTCAGCCGATTTCAAATCATCAATCGATATCTGTTCGGTAATTTGTGGTGGAAGTTCAATTGATGATTTGGTCGTTAGTGCTAAAACATTCACATTCGTATCATTTTGTTTGTCTTCTAGCACACATTTTATATCGTCAATATGTGTGTTTGTTTCTGATGGCATCAATATTTCGACTTTTTCTGATGGAATGTTAGAGGTAAGCACATTCTCGCAATTCCAGAGTACGGTGTCGTCTATCGCAATATTCGTAGATTCTATTGTCTGCGCCAATCGATCTTTGGAAATGTTTAGCTCGAGGTTTTGAACATTTTCAGTATTTAATAAATCTTTTTTCGTTTCCGATAAATTTGATTCTGAAATATGATCTTGAACGGCAGATGAAGACTCCGCATTCGGTATCAAAGAACTGATCGACGTGATTTCTTCGACAATCATTTTGGAACATGATTCAATCACGTCTGCCTTTTCTTTCGTTTCATCATAATTTGATTTCGTCGATTCGGAAGCACTCGAATTATCTGCTTGTACTGAAGAATTATTTGTAATGGATACAGGATTTTTTCTGGGTCTGCCCCGACTTCGTTTAGGAGGTTGGGCATTTGCATCAATATATGACGGTTTGTTGGTTTTGTCAAAACGCTCTTTGGTATCCAAATTTAATTTTTGATCCTCATCTTTTGATTCATCAAGATTAGTCGTAGCGACAGAATCATTTCCGTTAACTTCGAGGTTTGTGGGAGCTGAAGCGTTACTGGGATTCGAAATAATTCGATTTTTAAGCCTCGGTCTTCCACGTTTCTTTTTCTTAGTACCGTTCGTTGAGTCTGTCTTCGATTTTGCGACTTCTATGTCCTGGGAACTCTTATCGTCAGTGCAGCTATCCTGTAGTGTATCTCTGTTGGTTTCTTCTTCTACTTCGTTCTGTTTCTTTTGCGCATCACGGCTGTCTTCTATCTCATCACTGTTAATCTCCATGGAAGTATCCATAAAATATATATCAACTTCAATATCAGATTCCTCATAATGCTGAATATTTTTACTTCTTCTGGGTCTTAGACTAAAACGATTTGTCTCAGTTAAATCTGAAATCTCTTCTTTTTCCTCGTTATAAACTTTAGAGACTTTTTTTAGCGTTTTCTTCGTAGTCTTCGTGGATTCTGTTTGCTGATCAGTTTTCCCTTCAATATCACATATTGATTTCAAAGTTGTTTCTTCATTCAAAGATGTAACAATTAATTCTGATCGATTTTTCGTTTTAACGTTATCTACACATTCTTTAGAAATATCTTCGATTTTTTCTACCGTTTCCATTATTTCCTTTGTCGAAGAATGATCACAAGATGGCGAGGAAATTCGCATGATATCATTGGTTGGTTTCGCAACTTCGTCCGAATCAATTTTAGAATTTTCTAATTTAGGAGAATCCAAGAGCAAATGTTCTTCTGCCAGATTCCTTTTCTTCGACTTATTCCGTTTCTTGTCACTGTTTTTGCCTCGTCCTGAATCCTCCTGATTTTTTTGGACGGCTTTGATCGGCGTTGATGACAACATTGGATCTTCCGGTGTCACTTGATCAGTCAAAACGTATTCGTCATGGCTCATGTTTTCAGTAATCTTGCAAATCTCTTCGTCCAGCAGTTTATCTTCCAACATCTGCCTCGTTCCGAGATCCACAAGAGATTTCGTTAATTCAGTACTATTTGTGTAAGGAACAAAGCTCTCGTCTAGCTCCAAAGACTTCTGATCGGTTTCATGAGATCGAGTGTCTTCTAGAATGTTTTTCGTTTGTTGATCATTTTCTGAATTATTCTTCCATTCGTTGTCGTCCTCTTCAGTATTCTCGAACGTATTGCTGTTAACAGGCTCGACTTTGTCTTTGGTGGATTTTGTCAACTGTGATAAATGCGACTGTGACAACGTATGTTTCTTTAGAGAACTCTTGCGAGTGAAGCTTGTAGAGCATACGTCACAGAAAAATTTCGCCGCCTCCTTCGTTAGCTTCTTCTTCTTCTCCACAATCAAAATCTCACCGGTTTTTGTGTGCACCACCACAAAATTGCCTCCCGCGCGTTTCTTCGGGGTAACCGGATTATCCGAAAAATCATAATTATTAGGTGTTGGTTCTAAAGTGACGTGCGAATCTTTGTTCTCTGTATCATCCGTTGGTTTGTCTGTGTCTTCGTTTTGTGAATCCAAAGATTTTTCAGTGAGTGCAAACTCTCGTTCAATCTTTTCCAAGGCTTCCGTATTTTCTAATGAAGCTTGGATGTCCATTGGAATGTCAATGTCATCCATGTCAGACAAATTAAGGTGCTCATCGAGTAATGATTTGGTTTTCCTTTTCGGATTTTGCTTACTGCTTTTTAAGGCTGTCGAATCTATGAGAAAAGCATCGGCTCGGGTGCTGTCAACTGTCTCCTCTTTTTTCTTTTTCTTCGCGAATCGCTTCTTCCTAAAGTAGCTGGACTCGCTGACACACGAGCTCTCGGACAAATCATCCATGCTTTCGGCACTCTGATTTCGAATGCTGGAATCAGCAAGGTCTTCATTAGACAGTTGTGTTTTTCTCTTGAACATAGATCTTGTCTTGGGTAAAGATGGAGCGAGACCGATCGACCCTGAAGAACTCGATCTTCCGAGCTTCTTCGTACTCGATTCTTCTCCAATAACACATTTCTCTATTTCTTCTTGTTCTTCGACTTTCTCTTCGATCGAGTTAGATATCTCGCCGATCTCCATGAGTTTCTCGTTCGTTCGAGACTTTTCGGAAACGCTTCCGCTGTTCCAGCGATCGTCCTCGGATTGCGACTTCTTTTTCGGGCCTCGTTTTTTCGCACTCTGCGGTAGATCCTTCACTTCCGGTATTTTGAAATGCTCTAAGCTGACAGATAATTGCTCGTTAGTATCAGCGATGTTGGATTCATCATTGAGTTTCAAAACAACTTTAGCAGACTTGTCTTCCGATAGTTCCAGATGCTCTTCAGCCAATGACTTCTTTTTCGCACCACGTTTCTCTGTTGTTTTTGAAGATATCGAATTAACGAGACTTGAATTTTTTAAGTCTATATTTTGTGTCTCTTTATATTTCTCGGGCACTATTTCTACTGAATGCAAGAAGTTTTCTAAAGGAACGTCTGAGTCGCTAGTGGTCCCAATTTTTATCGATTGTATATCGGTTGATTCTAAAGATTCTCTCGCAATGGTCGACGAAGATGGTATCTCCTCTCTTTCATCTATAGAGTCTACAGAAGTTTGGAGGATGTTTATAGTAGCATCCATCGAAGGAGTTATTGATAAGATAGATTTCAATTTTCTCTTCGATTTACGCCTAGATCCGTTCGAATTAACTCGATTCTTTTTTTTATTTCTATTTACAGATTTTTTACACTCAACACTTTTATCTGAAGAAAAATTAGTACTTTTTTCGATTGATTCTATCGATTGATCATTGGTAACAGTATCTTCATCGGAAGTTATTTTGTCAAGAGATTTCTCAAGGCTCGCCATTAATTTCATATTTTCACAAGTGATTTCTGAAAAATCGGTAAATTTTTCTAAATTTGATTCATTATTAGCTTTCGTAAGATTCTTTTCTAAATTTGTTGACTTTGAGTTGTCCTTGATAATTTCGCTTTCACTATTTTGAAGTAACTTTTCGATATCTGTGTTTGAAGTCTCCACACTATCGTCTTCCTTTGAAAATTCATTTCCAACATTAGACTTAAACGTGTCATTCAATTCAAGTTCCTTCTGCGTATCTTCTTCTGTGCAATCTTCGACGATTTCTAGTGATCTTTTCTTATTTTTCCTAGATCTTGCGTCCAGTGATCTTTTGTTGGATTTTCTTCTGGATTTTGTAACTCCTTTCTTTCTTTCAGGTTTTTCTAAATTTTCTTTTTGTGTAATTAACGAACAAGAAATTGAAATATCGGTTAATGATGCAAGATTCTCATTTGAAATTGTTATTGGAATAACTGGTTCTTTATTTATTATCGATTTATTTTCACAAGAGTCAATATTTTCTTCAATAGAACTCACTTTTCTGTGCAAGTCATCGTTATTCTTCATCCCAACGTTTGAAGCATTATCTGCTTTAAGTTGATTCTCACTTTGAATTTCAGCCTTTGTTGCCAAGTTTTTTTCGAGATTGTCTGACATGTCCAAAGAATCCGTTGAACATTTGGAAACCGCGCTCTCAATATTGATTTTTTCGTTTTCCAATGCTTGAATTTCAGGTTCGACAATCACTGGCAATTCTTTGTCAGTGGATGTAACTATCACACTTTTATCGTTCTCTGAAAGGTTTGCCTCGTCGGAATTTGTACTCTCCGTATTATCAGTCAAGGTGGGTCCGACCTCATCGAGAATGCTAGTCAACTCATCGGCTGCAGTGTCAAGCAAAGAACCTACCTCTCCTTCTAGCAAAGCGTCTTTCTGCTTAGCTATCTTCGACACAATTTTCTCTAAGAAAGAGCCTTTACCCTTGGGTTTCCTTCTAGACAGATCGAGGATAATGTCATTGGTTGGCGAACACGCCTTAGCAGTTGTAACTGTCAACGATACGTCGACTTTTCCATCGGCGAAGACGGTTTCAAGTTGCGCTTCATCAGGACAAGCATTCTTTTTATCGTCTGCGTGAGAGTTATCGGTTGTGCTCGTCGCCGTAACAGCTTCGTTCTCTGCGGATTTCTCTTCGCTTTTAGGAAGGGCCGGCAGCTCGCTGAATGCTGAGTCTACTACGATCACGTCGCCCTCACCACCGCTTGGTTGTTGAGCACTTCCATTCCGCGCCAACCTATCCGGATTATCCAAACTAGTCTGAACCGTGAGCACCTGCACGTTCTGCTGCGCCTCGACAGGGATATTCATGCCCTCCGTCAGAATACCGATGACATTGTTTAAGGACCTCTTCCTCAACGATTTCTCGCGACGCGCGCCCCATGACTTCTTAGGTCTCCCTACCTTCAGTTTACTGTGAACGTTCACGGATGTTTCCAAAGAGTTTTCCTTACCACTATCAATGGACAGGTTACTCGTCTCCGATTGCAAGTGACTTAAATTGATATTCACTACTGTCGAATCTAAGTGATCATCGGAATTTTTATCGCTCTCACCTTCAATTTCCTTGTTAGAAATTTTATCGATAACTTCCCCAAGCTCTTTCTCAGCTTCCTTTCCGCTCGACGAGGCATTTTCGCTGCTACTCTGCGCTTTGGACACGCGTAAGTTGTTTTCTTCATCTTTGTCGAGCGATTTGTTACGATTCCGACGTTTTCCCAGCAAAGATCTGCCTTTTCGAAGACTATCGTTTACAATTTCTAAGGAAGGCTCACTCTTAACGTCGCTCACTGATCCTCTCGTTTGTCTGCCGTCGATTTTACTTTTCATATCGGAATTATCAATCGTAATTTCCTTCGTTTTCACTGCTCTGTCTCTTTTACCTTGTTGATTTTTTTCACTTTGCGCTACATTGGTAATCGCGTTGCTAGTCGAATCCTTCTCTAGACTCATTTTCGCTAGTTTATCGTCACTCTTCTTCTCAGCGTTTTTTCTGGATGATTTTTTAATCGCTTCAATCTTCTCCTTTTTACACGTATCTTTCGAGCCGTCTGATTCGTCATCGAGTTCTCGCGGTTTCTTGTTATTCACTTGAAGCACTTTCGATCTTGGTGCCAATTGCCTCAGATTGCGTTTTGAGTCGTTAGATGCGAGCTCTAGTGTGCTCAAGAGATCGTCCTTGTCAAGGATACATTGAGCCGAATACAGTAGTTTCTTCACCTCGAATGGAATGTCCGACAGTTTCACGAAATCCTTGTTTACTCTGGTTTTCGAGTTGCTTCGAGTTTCCTTCGTCGCTTCTTCCTTTTTAGGCTTAGAATCTTTTTTGGCAATTGCCTCTTTCTTCGATATTTCTTCCTTGCTATTTTCACTACTATTAGCATTTAAGACCGCACTATTAGCATTTAAACTCTTCCTACCTTTCGTTTTATCATCTTTTAATATTACTACGTTATTTTTGGAAGTTTTGTTTTCTTCGACTGTATTAGTCTTCTTCCGCTTCGCCATGTCTTTCGTTTCCTCTTTCGGTTTTCTTCCTCTCGTTGATTTCTGTCCCTTTTTTCTTTTTTCAGGGACAACCTCGAGATCGGCATTAGCCTCAATATTCTCCTCTTTTTCCTTTAAAATGCACTTGGTGGAAATTCGAGATGCCTTTTGATCCTGAAGAGAACCCGACGTTACTGGCGACAAGATAGGTAAATCGTTCGCCGACTTATCGGCATATTCCTCATTGGAGGAAACGATCTGTACGACTGGTTCCAAAGTCGGCATCTTGTCGCTATCCGACGATAGCCGAGTGACTCTTCGTGGCAGCTGGATCCCAATCTTTTTCAACTTCTGCGCCGCTTTCAGCTTGGGTTTAATTTCGATCCAGTCAGCAGTCTTGTATTTTCCGTTATCTGTTTTCTCTTCGGACGATTTCGCCTGCAAATTCTTGTTTGGATTGCGAGCGAACTTACCATCCTGCGTTCGTAACTGTGATTTTGCCTTGATAGAAGCATTGAAGGATGCCACCGGGTCCACAGGACGTTTTCTCTTCAATATGTTTTGCGTCAATTTGTTTTTATTTTTTATTCCAGAAATCGTCGATATCTTTTTACTATCGGCATTGACGTCATCTTTGTCAATTACTTTCAGCGTCGTCTTTGCGTTCTTTGGTATACTCTTTGGGGAGGATGTCTCCTCGCCTTCGCCCTTCGTCTCGGATGTAATATCATTCTTAAACTTCGCAAACTTGCCCATCGCTTTCACTAGCTTGTTGCTACTTTTGCTTTGAAGTTGTGGGTTTTTCACATTCCTCTTCTTGCCGAGAATCTTAGGTCGTCCAACTCTCGGTCGAATAGTTCTATCATTCTGATCCGAAGCTTTGCTGGTTGCCTTTGACGAACCTTCGTTCATCTCTTTGGCATCTTTCTTATCCTCGTTTTCAGTTTCGGTGATTTTGTCGACATCATTATCCGATTTTTTTTCAGTTTCGTGACACTTCCTCACGACTCTCTCGATTACCGCGGCGATGTTGTCACTTCGACAGCGATTCCGTTGAATCGATTTGGCGTTCTTCAGCAGTTTATTCCGCAGAGCGGCTTTGTTGCGAGAGATTCGGGACGAGTTGTCGCCGATTATGCAAGGCCTTGTTCTGGTTTGCGCCTATTTCAACAAAATCCAAAGATACCACTACAGCTTTTGTGCTGATAAATTCAGTTTCATTATTATTAAGACAAAATTTAAAGCTTTTATCTGTAGAAAGCTAATAACATTTTCATCTTATATTTTTATTTACAATTTACCTTTGTATAAAGAAGTACGAAATAGAAGTACAAAAGTATTAAAGCAAGAAAAGCAGCATTTTTAATGAAAGAAAAATAAAATGAATACAATGTTATAGTATAAAAATTGCTTTCCCTGCGCGACTGCGTGCACGATCATAGGAATGTGTACTTCGACAAGCGCGTATGTCAACTAATCGATGCCTTCGCTCGTGTGCGACGAAGCGCGCAAGGCAATAACGTTCTATCATTATTTTGACGAATCTCAAATTTTTCATAATTATTTAGCATATTTGCGTTACTCAGATTGACCGGCGGTACAATGTTTCATTACTTACGTAATTTGTCTTCATAAATTACGTTGTCACAAAATTACGTTAAACTATATCTACGATTTCAATCAGTCTCATTTATTATGCCCCGTTTATATTAATTTTTTGCCAGTAGGAAATTATAAGGAATTGTATGATTTTCTCGAATAATACAAATTGAAATGTAATTGAAACTAATTATTAACGATCAAGAAAGATGTTTCAAGCAGCTTTTCATTGAACAATTTTAATTTTGATATTGTATGATATGACATAATATGACTTTCATATTCTGACGAAATAGTTTCATCGGAAGAATAATATCTAATTATATTATTATAAAATCTTTACATAGAAAAGCCCATTAACATTAGATATTATGTTGTCAACATTCTTAAATTAGTCGGCTATTATGATTCTATTGCCTTTATGATTCTAATATCGATCCAATTTTGATTGAGTATATTATTGAGGTGAAGATAGATATTGTTATGCGCTATTAAATTACTTACGTTACGAAGTCGGCCCTGCGATCGCATCATGTTGTCTTGCAAAACCTTCCTTGTGGCTCTTTTAGCCGGCAGATTAGCTAGCATTTTCTGAATACTTTCGCCTGAAAAAGTATTCGAGCGATCAGTCATGAAGCTATGTATATATTGCAACCTCTTGTAATTTTCGTTTAATATTTAAGATAATTAAATCTTAGTAAATTGTAATAAGTTCATTTAAATTGTAATAAGTTCTTCTTCTGAGCAATGAAATTTAAAGATCATAGACGAAGAATATATATATCACATATACCGTGCGTCAATACTTTTTAATTTGTAATTCATGTAATTATGTCTCTGTGTTAGAAGAGAATTTACTCCATAAAAAGCACATCATCATCTGTTTGTCAATTTATATAAATATATAGATACATATACATATATATACATTTCTTTTTATATCTTTGATTCGTTTCTTGTACTTATTTGTTTATTCGTTTATTCGAACCTGTTACATAAAGTATGCAAGATAAGGAACAATATGAAAAAACTAGATTGACTTCACATAAAGCATTTTCGTTCTAAAAGAGCGAATTTCATTCTTACGGTCACTCGGGCGAACTCTAGGGCCAGTCGGTGCTTGTTTCTCTTTGGGTTTCTCCGTGTTGATAATCCGTGGTTGCGGCTGCGTCTGCGAGTTCTGTATGTTTCTCTTCATGCCGCGCTGACGCCGTCGACGGCTGCGGCTACCGAACGGCCGCCACTTGCACTTCTTCTTGCCACTACCGGTGAGGCCGAGCAACCAAGCCTGATCACCTCCACACTCCAGCATATGGCGATGCAATTCACCCATGTTTGGGCAACTCTTAGCGCATTTGGTGCATACCATCTCCTCGAGAGAGTCGTTACGTGCAGCATCAGTAGGCGCATCTCGTCCCGGTAGATACAGATGCTTGTAGTGCTCGCGTTGATCGCCGGCCAGGTCGAAGTGCGAGCACAGGACACGTGGATGCGTGGAAGCTTTGTGATCCTCCATCTCCTTTAGTGTTACCTGCACAAAAATATCGACGGTTCAAGTCGCATCTCTGCTTGGTGTTTCGTTTCTCAATCGATATTGAATACATAATATTTCAATTCTTGTAAATCTGATTAACGCGCTAACAACATAGAAGATGTAGGTATTATATGGATTCCTTCGATATTTCGATAATACAGCATATACATAAGCTATTTTTATATTATTGCTGATTTTATGATACTGTTGATGTACTTATAGTACTGCTGATTTTATGTTACTACTGAAAATGGTAATGGAGTTTTATTCTGATTCAGAGCATTATAGATATTTCATTAGATATAAATTATTCGCTTTGTATACGGGAAAGAATAAACCATCGTAGAGAGACAAAATTGAATCCGTGATTTAGAAGACTCACTGCGAACGCTTACTATCCGGTTTGTATGTGTATCGCACGAATGTCAAAGATCAAGTACGTTGCTTGATAAATTATCTAGACCACGTCCATACTAATGAAAATGCACCATTTGCAATACGACAGTAATATTTAAAATCGTATATAAAAACTTGCCGGATATCTTTTATAATTCACAGTTTTTTTCATCTATTGTTCATATATCGTTATATATTTGAAAATTGTGATATTTTCTTGTTTAAAAAATCATAAAGTTCTATATTAAATTCAATTAATAAATTTGAAATATCAAAATTATACAATTAAACGTCTTGTTTATTCACTTAAGATATTGAAATAGAAATCTTATATTTATTAAATCACTCCATAAAAGAATTTTTCGTAATAAAGATTTTAAGCCGGTAGTATTTAGTCGGTTTGTATATTTAAGATAATCTTAGATAATATTTTAAGATGACATAAATCAATTATAGAGCCATATTAGCATCTTTGCACCTTTGATAATATTGTAACGGATAAGCACTAATCAAGTAATCTAATGCTGATATTTCGATTATAAGAAATAAAACACTGAGAGGATAAGAAATGGATAAGAAACAATCATGTCTTTCGAAAAAATAAATGCCAAGATTTAAATTATTGCAATTATCAACAATTTAATTGATTAATTTTGTTAATGATATCCCTTATTAAATTTGTTTTTAACAGAATATGATATTATAAAGAAAATGTATATAATGTAGAAGCTATATATTTACATGTCTGGAACCACAAGCGCCACAGATGTAGATCCGCATTCGTGACCATTCGCCGCTCAGTTCAGCATAAACGATTCCCTGAGCATTAGTGACTTCATTGTCGCTTTCCTCGCGCCTTCTCAGTCTCATAAAATCTGCGAATTCAACACTGAATTCCGTAATAATCGTCGACGTCGAAGTCACGGATGACTCGGGTTCTTCCTTAATCGGTTCCTCCTTAATTTCATTTGGAAGCAGTTCGCCAACATCGCAATGGACATCGAGAGTCGCGGCACCTGTATCGACCACACAATCGGTATCACCAGCGTTATTCTGATCTCTCACTGCCATTTCGATGGCAAGCTCAGTCTGATTCTGATCGCGAAGAGATACTTCAGTGATTTCACAGGATAGCAACTGAGTCTGATGTAGTCTGCTTCCAGCGAGACGCTCCTTAATAAGCTGTTGCTTCTTTCGAAGTGTCAGCTGCGTGGAGATGTCAAACTTGCTGAGATCCTTGATCGAGCACGTCCACTGTTCCCTGCCGTCGTACTTTCGCGGGAAATTATACTTCTCGAAAGAGACTCGACGCGGTCGTGAACCGCTGCTCATTTTACCGGCTTTCCGGGCATATTCACTCGAGTTTTCGTACTCTTCGCTGACCGAATAGTCTTTACTGTAAACCGGAGTCGCCGCGGTCAGTGAGATATCGATGGGAAATTGGATTTGATTGACGTTGTGCTCGTAATATGTATGTTGCGATTGTTGTTGCGGCGATTTTGATTCCGTCGTCGTCGCCGTCGAGTTTGAGGTAGCAATCGGTGGTGTGCACGTCGAGGATGACGCACCGCTTATCTGCAGCTTGCCATCCAGATGGTGCAGCAGGTTCTCACGAATGTTGCAGCTCACATTACTGTAAAATGAACTGTCAAACTCAGGACTGGCCGGATTATCGATGGGTTCTCGCGTCGCAATAAGTTTCGTTCTGTCCAACCGTCGATTGTCATCTTGATCCTCCGATTCCTTTTCTTCAGATCTTCTCTCTTTAACTGACACGTTCATTTTCTCACGTAGATTTTGACTACAAAAATCTCTGCAGGGGGGCGATCCTTCTTTGATTTTCTCCGGCTGGAAGAACAAAGATGTGCTTGTCTAATAATAGCTTAATAGTATCTTCAAGATAGAAATCTTTTCGAATCGAATTAGAAGTAAAACGTATTCACGTGTCAATTTCTGAAAATATTTTTGTTCTTCTCACTTTGAATTTCTTCGTCCTTCAAGGAATGAAATGTCACGAGTTATTACTCAGTTACCTTGGAATTTGTTATTATTTTTGATTCTTGTTTCTATTATAGTGAAATAACATTCCTTCACTCAAAGTTATTAAATATCAAAGTTATTAAAGATTTAACGATATAGATTTACTAAAAAACTAAAAAATATCGCGATTATAAATAGAATAACTATGTATAGAATCAAAAAAGAGTCGAAAGAATTTTAAAAGAATTAATTGAGTGGATATTCAATAGTAGAATAATATGAGTATATATATATATATATATATATATACAATATGTGTGTGTGTGTGTGTATTTCTACACGCACACACATACACACACAGAAATATAATATAATAATAAGTATATAATAAACAAGAATGAAAGATCAACAAATTTTCATAGATTTAATAATTTTTAACATCCAATAAAATATCGAACAAAACATTAAAGTTCTATATTCTATTCTAAGACACAAGAAACAGCATTCACATCGTTCATCGATTTTTCGCGACATTTACCTGAACCTGACTGATTCTCTCGGCATTTCCCCCGTGCGTCTCGCTTATGTGTCCCACCAAAGCTTCCCGGGTGAGATACCTCGTCAAACATTGGACGCACGCGTGATACTTGTCTCCGTGACTAGCGACCATGTGTTGGAATAACGCCTCCAGGGTATCGGCAGATTTCTCAGAGCAGTACTGGCAGTTCTGGGAGGGTTTTCGGAGATTCCTCTCCGATCTCCTGCCACCGCTGAGCTGATGTGCTTTCTCCATATGTCGCTGTCGTCGGGACATGGACAGGAACTTCCTGTCGCAGTAAAGACAGAGGACTCTGACCGGTGGAGTACTGGACGACGGTTTCGACTTCTGGACCGACGGAGGACTCGAGGACGATCCTGAAGAGAGTCGTGAGGTTACCGATTCGCTCGTCTGACAGTTTTGAAGCACGGACGCGACTTTATCCAAGGGTAGACTGCAATGCAGGCCCGTCATGGACAACTCCTGAACGCTGATACTTGAATCTTTGGTCTCCTCCACCCTCGATTCGGTCGCGTCAGTCTTCTTCGATTTCTGATATTCTTCGGTCTTTTGCTGGTTCTCATGATCGTCGACAATGCGATAGACATCGCTCAACAGATCGTCTAGCAATTCACCGCAAATCGTTCGCACCGTGGTATCTTTTGAGATTGCATATTCATCACGCATTCGGTTTCCTCTGCCATCATCAACATTCGCTCTTTCCTCGACCTGATGCTCACTCAATCTGTCCATTATAATTGTGCTTAGTGTTCGACTCTCCTTCTCTCTCGAAACGCTTCGATCATCTTCGGATGATTCTTTCTGCTCAACGTCTAGATCTTCTTCCTCTATCCTCGAAGGTGATTCCTTTGAATCTTGACTAATTCTGTCCTCCGAATCTTGTAAACTCTCTTCTGTCATTTCTTTTGTACTCAAGCAGTCTATAATCTCCAAGAATTCAGCGTCTTCGGTATTTTTGACCGTCGAAGAGTCCTCTAACCGCGGCACAACAGCTGCTTCGATATCACCTTCGCTTGAAGGCTCAGACTTGACTGCCATATCTGTTGGATCTTCTTCCTCTTCCTCTTCTTCTTCTTCCTCTTCATCAGTACTTTTCCTCTGCCTTTCCAGCTCTTTCATTTTCTCTATATTCTTGTCTTCCTCCTCGTTGTCCTTGATCACGCCATTCAGCACCGTCATCACATATTTCTCCAGAGTTTCCAGGTTTCTCTCGACGCTATTCCGATCGTCCTCTTCCTTCCTCGGCGAGTCCGAGTTTCCGCTGGCTGCTCCATCTGGCACCTTTTTGCGCAGGTTGTTGATTACGTTGCTCAGCCGCGATCGCTTGTCCTGGGCAGTCTGCGCCGATGATCTGTAGGCATGACCGTAGCGTTCCTGCAGATGCTGTTGTTGCTGTTGATGCTGCTGACGATCGGCGTTGCTCCCTGCCGCGTTGGCAGGATGGTTGACGCCCAGATCCTCCAGGCTTTGCGTCGACGCTACCATCCTATCGGACGACGTAGTCAAACCGGATGCCGAAGGGATGCCGGACAACTTCGCCGTGTGATAACCCTCAATCGTATCGTCGTTCGGTGTCTCGCTACCAGTTAGGTCCGCCGAAGCCGCCTCTAAAAAAGATTTTCTTTATAATAGTCGCTGTTTACGTAATGCTTCCTGTCGAACTTTCAATTATTGCGAAATATTTAGCATCTTGCACTTTTGATCATTGAAGAATAGATGTTTTTTTTTCTTGCACTCTCTGAACTGGTGCACACGGTGCAATAAGTTGAAGTGATACAAGTATAAATTTGTTCGATTAGGGAATCAGGGAATTTGTTTAAGGAGGTTCTCGCGCTACTTCCTGATCAATAGATAAGTTAAAATTTTTTAAATTGTAAAAATGTTAACAAATGATTAAAGTAATAATATAAAAACCTTATCAACCATTTCTTTATATAGGATGTTTCAAAATTCGCGCCCGCGAAATACAAGACGTGACACTTTATGCTAAAACAAACAACTTTTTTCTTTAACAAAGTTGCATCCGATAAATAATTTTTGCACTTATTTGTTAACCTGCTCTCCTACAAAAACTACTTATCGGACGCAATTTTGCTAAAGGCAGAAGTTGTTTTTTATGCTAAAACGAACAACTTTTTCCTATATATAGTAAAATTACATTCAATAAGTAATTTTTGCATTTACTCGTATAACTTCAACCTGTTCTCTGTTATTAAATATTTTAAATTAACGAAAACGCTTATTTATAGTATATTATAATTTATATAGTATATTATAGTATATTATAAAATTTATAAAACGCTTATTCGATGATAGGTTTGATCAATATGCTTGAGGTTATATATCATTGAGTTTATATACATGTCTTGCTCTCAAATTAGTGAATACGGCAAAATATGCAAATAATAGAGATAGAGATAATGTAACATCGCGCAATTATATGATACAAATTTAAAAGTTGCTATTGGTAGATTTAATATAATACGCATAACTCTATATATACGCGTCGTCCATTTGACAAATATTCATGATTTTCTTCATCGAAAAATATAAATTTCTTTCAAATTATGCACGGTTAATTTAGACAAAAACTTTACTAAAATAGATTGAAGTGTTTATTCTATACTTGTATAACATTTTTTAAATTTCTGCCTTATACGCAAATATTTCAAATTAAGAAAAAATGCCTATAAGAGATAAGATTTTGCGTATACTTGTAAAATTACATTAAACATTTAGAATTAAATATTTTTAAAAATTAGCGAAATTTTTTTTAGATATAATCAACCTTCGTACTACATATGTATTATAGACTTGTTTTATATTCAAATACGACTCAAACGCGAGAACCTCCTTTTAAAGTTCTCAGTCTCCTCTCACAGATATCGCGTAATTTATTTTTGGATCGCGAAGATAATTGTTTAAAAACGGACAGCGTACAGCGAGGCGATAAATCGTTGCCATTGAGAAACAAGCGAAGTACGACGGCTGTTTATTTATTTAGGACTGGCGAAGTTTCACGTAATCTCGTGTAAATCTCTGTTCACCGGTGCTGCTTAATATTAATCTTGGTTTAACTGATTCTCCACTCTGGTCGCATCTCGATAAAACGAGTTAATTATAACTTAATTATTATTTCATTGTCTTTTTTATAATCGTACCAAAATATAAAAATAAAAATTTAGTTAACCTGAATTTATCTTATCAATGCAACTTTTTTAAAAAATGGAATGAAAAAAAATATAAATAATGAAATAAACTATGATTAGCATTAAGTGACAACGATAAAGTAAAAAATTGTTGCAATGCAACTATAATGAAAAATGTCAGCGCACATTTTAACTATTTGCACTTTGTAATTTTCACAAATGAATAAATATTAAATCCTTCGTTTTTAATTGTTTCATAATGTTGTTGGTATTGCCTAACATAACAGCCAGAAAATCTTCATTATTTTTCACAAAAAAGAATAAAAAAAAAAATAATTTATAACTCACAAAAGAAAAACTTAGTTTAGTCATATAAGTTGACAACTTGCAGGTTTGAAATAAATTTTACAAATCACAGATTACATCTCGATTCTTCACACTGAACCGTATAGTCCCTCACAGTTTCCATCATTTAAAAAAGCATATTTTATTTTTTGAAAAAGAAATTTAAAAAATACAGAAAAAAAAAATGAAAAAACAGATACCATCCATCGCGAGAAAATCAGAAAGAGAGAAAGAGGGTAAAGGCTCTTCACGGTTGTGTCTCTGCCGACACTTTTTTATCCGGAAGTCGGGGAGAAGGGAGGCTGCGAGAATCGATAACCGTCCCTCTGCCACGTCGAAAGGGGTTACGTTTGTACGAGTAGCGTGCTCTACGAAAGGGAGAGAGACAGATATACATGTATATCTCGCACACATACGCGCCTGCATTTGTACGCGCGCAGACATACAACCGCAGCCCCTGACAACAGCCCCGAGGTGGTAAAAACCGGCCGGCTTAGCAATACCCGCGACAATCCCTTCGACCATCCGGTTCGTTTTGCGAAAGACGTTGACAATAACGGTAATTAATGGTTTACCTATCGCGAACTATTAATGATACCGATATACATACCCACTCCACCCCCTCCCCCATTTTACACGATATCGATTTATTTCTCGTCCATGTCTTCTGAGCTTTCCCCTTCACGTTTCATATGATTCCGTGCAACGCGTAGTGGGTACCTATAGATCCGTTGGGACTTTATCATCGTTAAAATTGCGAAAGAATTAATCCCACCAAGAATGTACAATTCTAAGGAATTCTAAAGGAACTCTAAGGAATTCTTCTCTTTGAGAGCCGTTACGACATATTGCCTCAAAATCATCGTCAATAAATAAAACAAGTTACATTTTCATAATGAATAGTATTATTTACCGCTCCTATTATCAAGGGAAATCCTAATACGATTATCCTAGAGCAATTTATCTCTTCATCATATTTTAATCTCTAAAGTGAGTAATTCTTTTTCGCCATTATTTTACGTACATACCTATGTAATAAAGTAATTCGCGAGGCAGTAACATAAGTTATTTATTTATATTTTTATTATAGTGATCCAAGATTATTGTACCATTATCCTTAATAATAAAAGAGTTAAATAATAACTAATACAGAAACTTATTATGCAGGCATTCCACTTTGTCAGTCAAATATCTCAAAAACCGTAAATTTTAGAAGAAAACAGTTCAGACAAAAGTTGTATGTGTTTTTTTTACATCAATTGATTCATTTAATTATTCTATGAATAAAAATATTAGATACGATTATAAAAGAAGTAATATATTAGGTGTTGGAATTAATTCGTAGCGTTTTTTAATGAAAGAATGTTATTTATTTCACATGAGCATTAAAAAATACATTAATGAAAGTACTTCCCATCACTTGTAAAACGCTACGAATTAATTCCAACACCTAATATATATTATAGAACTATGACGAAATATTTTATGTCAAAATATGTCAAACTAAAATATAAAATATCTCATAAACAATTGATTTTTCGATAAATCTACCTTAATTTACATAGAATAATTAGAGAAATCATATTACGTGAAAAACTTAAAGAATTTCATTTAAAAAAATGATAATGGATTCAAAAATTTATTTTTGTGTGAAACTTAACCCTCCGTTGGTAAGTTCGAATAAAAATGATCCCATGGATCCCAAATCGTTAGTTTATTTTATATTGCATATGCATTGATTATTTTACGGTTATGTGGTCTCGGCTAACCTATTTTCAATTCATTCACTACATGTCTTAGCGGTCGAAATCGTTTAGGTGACATATCCCTCCAATTTTTGTTTATGTCAAAGCTTGTTTATGCATTTATGATATAAATTCAGATAAAATTTTACATTTCATAATGATATTTACTATTTGTTTATTATTTTGAGACTAAAGTAATAAGCTAAATATTTTTTTATGACTATTGTGCAATGTCTTTGTAGTTATTTTAATTGTATATAAAATATTTCGAGATTGAAGCAATTTATTTATGTACTAGTCAAAGCGTTTTTATTTAATTTTTAATTTAAAATATAAATTTATAAAGCATAAATACATAAAACTATATTTTTGTCTATAAATAAACACTAATAAAGGAATAAAGTTTATGTTATTATTTACTTTTTTCATTTATTTGATACATTTATTTAATCAAATGAAAAATGAGCACTGGGTCGACCCTACTTTACTAGACATCCTAAAAATCCACCTTGCCAATAGAGAGTTAATTTTACCATTATTTGCGCTTCCACTATAAAACAATACAACTTTTATTAAAAAAATTTTCTTCTAAAACTCATAAGTTTTGAGACCTTTGACTGGCAAAGTTAAAGCAGAACACCCTGTATACAAATAAAAAAAGGAAATAATTTATCAATCTTTAAAATCAATCCTTTGTAATGAAATAACCATGTTAATAAAATTAAGTTAAAAGTTGGAATAAAACATTAATTTAATAAAAGTTAAGTTAAAATTGAATTCACTCAAGTTTAAAAAAAAGTTAATTTAAAAAAAAATTATTTTGAGATCAAAATGTCCTAATTTTTCTTAAAATGAGATTATTTTAAATAACACTTATAATATAGATTATTAGATAAATTTTTAATTTTTTCACATGTAAATTACTTAATTTTCTTTAACTTCTGAAACGAATACTCACGTATATTTACGAGTACATTGACTAGATATTTGTTATAAAAAATATAATATAAAAAATAAAAATTTAAAAAATGGATGGATGTACGGCACTGTTTTACAATAATTCTTTTTACAATAATTCTAAGACTCATTTTATATTTATGTTGCTGAAATATAAGGTTTACGACACCTAAAATTAATATGATTCAAATATCAACGGGAATTGACAAAAAATCTAGCGAGCTAATAAAAACTGGCTATCATATGAAGTAAGTCTTATAGTCTTTAATCATAAAATCACTGAACTTTTTCTAAATTAATTCTCTAATGTTTAAGATTTTATAGAAAAAAATATTAGCATTAAGAGAGATAGAAAAATTTTTAATTTAAAAAAAATTAATAAATTAAAATTTAAAAGTAACTAAATTAAGTTAAAAATTAATGCATTTAAAATTAACTAAAGTTAAATTAAAAATTATTAACTTTTAACTTTTTTTTATAATAACTTTTAACGTTTTAACTAGTTACTACCCAATCCTGGAAATAACTAAACAAAATTAGCATAGAAACATATTATACATAATAATAAATAAAAAAAAATTATTTATCAATGTATTATTCATCACAATCATCACGTATCCAGTTAAAGTAAAATACTTTCTATTTCCCTTATTTGCATTTTTTATATAAAAATTTCTCCATCTTCTCATGAAATACTTTCCGCGAAAAATTACATCAGACACAATTTCCAGGGAAATTTTCTTCATCAGGGAATAATTTTAGGAATAATTTCCAGAAATAAAATCTCAAGAAAATTTTCTACGGAATATTTTTTCTTCCAGGAGAATATCGTTCGCGGAAAAATTCTGTGAAAAATATTCGTCCTCTCAGGAGACATTTTCCTCATATCGGACACTCATTGTCAGTGTAGTCCGAGATAGGAGAAGACATAGTATTTCAACGGTGATAAGTCTCAATATGTTCCTGAAAGGAAGCGGGAGCAGTGTGTAGCGGCCACAATTTATAAGGCCCATTTTGAAACATAAGTTCACATCAAACAAGTAGAGCCTTACGAATCACGCCTTGAATACATTTCACCGGATTCTACGTATCCTAATCGAGAAATCGCGGTCGGTGTGGCATCGCTCGGGGCGCTCATTGGGATTCGCCGATGCGACGCCGCGACGCCGCGACGCCGCATCGTGGCATCGCGGCATCGCGTTTGCGTCCGCACGAGGCGCGCAAGCCAGGCCCGATAATTATTTGCGGCGTGACGTCGACACCGCAGCCGCCAACGACTCGCAGCGATTACGATCTCAACCAGCGTGACTACTTTCAAAATCCCGTGCGTTTTGTATACACAACCGCCGCAGGTCCGTGGATGTGACGGACGTCGTGTTGCGCAACGCAACGAGTTACGGAGAGTGCAGTGCACAACCGTACTTCTCGCGATAGTCGCGATGGATGTGACGCGACGATTCGCGACAGGAGGATATGCGCGTATTGCGCATACGATTCCGATGACGGTCGCTGCCGTTTACTTCGGCCACGCCGAAGGTGATTAAGTAAAAATGAAGATAATGAGACTGAAATTAGCGGATTAGCGTAGCTACATCGTTTTGATTAGGAAAACGAGTTTCTGTAACTTGCAAAGGACAAAAGAAGTCGTGCTGTGTATACAGTTCCCAAGCAATCGAGGATAGCGTGACTCGGCAATACGCATTGCGATAAAAAATTGTTCGGTGTTGTAAGTTCGCATGGCTGCAATTTATGTATACTTTTTTGTTTTTTATCGAAATCGAATCTTTTTAAAGAAACGCCATGGATCTACATCATTTTGAGCAATTTTAATATAATTAAAGTTATTTATATTATTATATATATAAATCCGACAGTCATATTTGCGTTCATAGCTGAATACACGGGGGTCGATATGATTGAATTGTGAATTTTATGGAAACTTTTTTTCAATTGATAATTAACGTAAGGATAAATGCGCAAGGATTTACTCCATTCTATTTTGTTAAGACTTCTTACCACGGATCTTTAGAATCATAATATCAGAAACAAGAAAACATATAATGAACATCCTTGCAAAATATATATAAAAATATATTAAAAATATATTAGAAATATTTTTCAATAAAAAAAATATTTGCATTTAGGAGGTTCGACTATTACTTTCGAATTACTTAAAAAATGTGACTGAAATAAATTGTCATTACAGCGATTTTAAATCATATGCAATATTAGTGTAATGAATTGTGGATACTATCTGCGCTATATTTTTAGTAAATTATTAGTGTATAGAATATTAACAAATGCATGAGATTGTCAATGACTAGAGAGGTCGAGTGTATACTTGGCAACGTTGCACTTCGCGATGTGACGAGCAGTGACCAGTTATGGTGAATAATAAGGGAGAAATTCAGAATCGATATAAAGGTCGATTTTGTATATCATTTTCATATCTGTTTCTTTACATCAAGATGGATTTTAAATTATATGAAGTTGGCTTCACATTAGCTGCGCACTGCGACGTTGCCAAGTCTGTTATTACTAATGCGATACGTGAGGTAAAGGTAAACTCTGTGACAATAAAGCTTTAAATTCATTTTCTTTTTTATGCATAACTGTTGATATTTCATCTGTCAAATTCTAGTTTTTCAAAGTCCTAAGTTGGCCGAGTGTGTATTAAATCGGTGATTATCTACTTCGGAATGATCGCCTCCCATAAGACGATATGCTTAAAATAATCAATTTAGAATAACATTACAAGAAAATTATATGATCAATATTGCTCAAATTGTGGAATTATTTGTGTACAGTATTTATTTCATATCATATAAAAAAATTAAGTTTTTAAGTCGGTTTTTGTCTAACAGTCGAACCTTCTTAATAGGATAAGAAATAACCAAAAATTATTTTCCATTAAAACTAAAACCTTTTATTTCGGAATAAAAAAAATCATATTTATCTCATTCGATAACCGTTCGTCTTCTGGTTAGGCATAATTCTATTTCAAATATATATAGTTATATTGATTATCGTAACATAAAGAGAATTTTTGGTATTTTACAAATCTATTCTATTGATTAGAAATTTTGTTTTATTAAAAAATATATTTTAATATAATCCGCAAGAATTTTCTTTATATTTTCTTTTTGCTTCTGATGTTATAATCCAAGATGATTACAGTAGGCAAGAAAAACTTTAATTTAACTTGCAGCGTAATATCCTTGATCGGGTCAGCCTAAGAATGTTCAAGAAAAAAATCCACTAAAATTGCATCGAAAACTCGCATCGGTGAAATACGAGACAGTAGAGATATGACACTCGGCGTGGCGCCGTATACGAAAGAATTCATCATTATCTGTTGTTGACTTGGCACGATCCTTAAACTAATGACAAACGAGCAACTCTCACGCCTGCTTTCTTGCAAAAGATTTTCTTAAAGCAGGTTCCTCACGATTTAAATAGTTATTAATGTGTCGTCATGAATTATACTTATTCCATTTCATACATTCCTATACATCAGCTGTCTTTTATCACCGTACTACTCTAGCGAAATCAAACATCATGCAAAATGATAATTTTTTCCTGAAAGTAACAGAAGAATTTTTTTTTTCAAATAAGAAAAATAAACCTATTTTTGGTCAAAGCGGATCTTAGTGCTTAAATGTTTTAAAGTGAATCTATTTAAGTACGTATCAATTCTGCAAACCGCGTGGCTTTTTTTATCCTAAAACGTCAATCATGAATTAGAGTGATAATATCAACTGACAATTTATTATAATAATTTTGATGCTAAGCATCTTAGAAAGACATTCATTATTTGATGTTAATTTACATAACATCTTTAGAAGAATTTTTACTCACCTCTGCTGGGTGCCGGTGGGGCCCTTTTTGGGGTGTCGTCGGCAGAGGGTGTTCTTTCCCTCATGCTTGCCCGTTGAACGCCTTAACGTCATCATTTAGTTCTAAAACAAAAAATAGGACAAAATCCGTCAATCAATAATGTTGATCAGAAAGTGTTAGTTCTTCAGATATCATCGTTATTGTTATAATAGATCGTCGAGTAAAATCAATTGAGATTGTGGAGTTGAAAAAACAACCGAGCCGACAAGTAAATGATACTTAATTTTCGGAAGCGAGAAGAAAAAAAGAAAGAAAAACTGAACTCAAAGTATGTTTAGTCTCTAATTTCTCTTTAATACTGTATTTTCTCTCGTCTGATTATCAGAGGCACCTGTTTACTTTCCTATTTTTTCGCTTGTTAATAAGCTACGTAAATAGAATACGAGATAAAAAGTGACATGAGTAACTCGATTAACCCCATGGAAATTATGAATCAAGCATTGTTGGCAAAATTCGCATTTTAATCGCTTAAGAAATTGTGGCCTCGAGGCGTTAGCCTAGTCATGCGGAAGTTTGATACTCGCACGAACGCGAAGCCGAGATTTGGCAAAGATCGAGAAGAAGGAAGGCGAAGAAAAGAGAGAAAGTGGGAAGAAAGAAGAAAGAAGAGAGCAGGGAGAAAGGTGTTTGCCTTCGCCGAAGATCGAGTTCATGTCGACATCGGGTGGCAACACATCCCGCCTCATAGCCAGAAGAAAATCTTTTCAAATAACAATAGAATGAAATAGAATAGAATCTTTTTTTACATGTTTCAGTGCAAATATTTTTCCTGTAGAGCACGATATTGTAAAAGAAGAAAGAAAAAACCGTATAACATCTTCTTATGTTCATTATCAAATGTTTTATCCAAAGAAACAAGCTAAATATTAAATTCTTAATTAAATATCTTATTATAATATCCACAGGCATTCATAAAGTAGATAATAATTACTCCTATAAAGTCTTCTCTTTTTGCAACTTTTAAGAGTTAAAAGCCTCGTAGACTTTTAAAGCAGCAGCCTTGGACATCGCGTTACGTAATTTAAGAGAGAAGTAGAAAAACACGACAATACGTTACTTAAGGGTTGTGATAAAAGGAATTTTAATGATAGCAGGCCATACAATATTGTTTCTCGCACTCACTTCAATAATTTACTAAGCAAAAATATTTTTGGTATTTGTAACTGTAATTATATGTTGCTATAATTATGATTATTATCGCTATAATGATAGTAATAATAACTATTTATATGTATATATACATATAATTCTATATACAGGGTGTTTGGAAAATAATGATAAATCTTTCACATAGGTAGAATGGACTAAACTGAGAAGAAAAGTCCTCTACTATTTTGCAATTTTTGCAATAGTTAACAAGATATTAATTGCTAAAAATTACTGAAAATTGGGTATTAATAATTTTTTATTCAAATACTATCAACTTTACAGAAGAACTACAAGAGACAAAAATTGTTTATTTTCTCATAGAGGTCTAAGAATTTTTTTTTAAATTTTTGCAGAATTTTTTAATACCGTATTTCCTCAAGTTGTTAAAAATGGAAAAATGCTGTACTAAAAAATTGATAAAAAATTCTAAAAATATTCATAGAGTTCTATGAAAAGAAAATACAACAAAACAATTTTTTTCTCTTGCAGTTTTTCTGTAAAGTTGATAGTCTTTGAGTAAAAAATTAATGAAGATCAATTTTCGGCAATGTTTAGCAATTAATATCTTAGTTTATTAATATGTTACCTATTGCGAAAATTGCAAAATAATAGAGAATTTTTCTTCTCAGTTTAGTCCATTCTGATCCTATGCGAAAGATTTATCATTATTTTTCAAACAACCTCTGTGTGTGTGTGTGTTGTATATAAATAAGTCAGCAAACGCATGATTATAAATTATAATTAAATTATAGTAATTGCAATCATTTCTATATTAATAATTATTATTACTTATATAGCAATAATAATCATAATTATAATAACATGTATTACAATTATAAATATAAAAAATTTTTCTCTCAGTGTTCGGATAAAATAAGAAAAATAGAAAGTAGAGGAAATGTATAAGGATAATAATATAATAATATAAGGAAATCTGCCGGAGAATCCATGTATGTGAACTTGTAGGATTAAGTGATAAATTAAGTGAAGCAATGTCGAAGAAATAGAAAAACAGTAGAAGCGGAAATGGTGACAGAGGGGAAAAGAGAGGAGAGGAGCCACGAGGAGAGCGCTCTGCTATCCTGAGTGGAACTTAAAATATCGAGCGTCACGCACATCGATGCTGGCGCCGGAAACTCGGGAAACACGACGTCGCGACGCGGTGCGGCCCGCCACATCGTTTTGACTCTCGTCGTCTCGACTCTTGTCGAGAACCTGGAAATAGAATTTGGACGCCACTATGCGGGCACCGCTTTTATCGAGCCCCATAGGAATCGGTTGGAATTTTCAGATAAAAAAATAAAAATTCTGATACGCCAATATCGATATACGGCAGTCACTAGTACATGAAATACCTCAACGATTTGAAAGCACCAGTGACGTCAATTTCGAGCATACACTGAAAGAAAAATGTTTGTTATTTGTGATAATTGCATAGTAAAATAATTATGGTTAGAGGCTCTATTTTTATAGTTATTATTACTACTGTTAATAATAATAACTTTTATATACATATATATATATATACTGTCAAAACAAAAATTTTTTTTATCTGCTTCTTAGCTGAAAAGTTTTCATTTCATGCCAAAAAAACACCTAAAAAAAAATTAAGATTTAGAAGTCGCTAGTGAACGATTTTTAAATCAAAGTTTCGATTTTTCTTAATACATGTATAATTTGATGCAAAAATTAGTTAATCCGGATTTCAAATATGATACTATATATTTTTTTAATCGCTAAATACGATGCAATAGTTCATTTAACCCTACGATACGTCTTAAAAAATATAGCCCGATTAATGTGAAAAAATGACCAAATTTCGAGTTCAAGGTTAGGTTTTAATTGTAGCAAAGTCCCAAGCGTTCACATTGTGTCATTTTTTTACATTAATCGAGCTATATTTCTTAAAATAAATTTCTTAAAATAAATTTTCTTGAATAAAATTTCTTTTCTAGATTTTCCAAATGAAAATAAAAAATTTTCCATGAGTAATATAATATAAAATATGTAAATTTTAACATTTAGACTCACGGATTGTAGGAAAATTAATCTATATTATTAAAAACGCAAAAAAAAACTTAGTAGCATACAATTTTGGATGCAAATTGAAGTCACAGCAAAAAATAAATTAGTTTTGGAAAAAAAGAATGCAGTTATGATGAAAAAGAGGAAACAAATAAAAATACCAAATTAAATATAATTTTAATTATTTTATTAAAATCATTTAAAGTGCACAAATTTTGAACATATTTGACTGTAAACGTCATATATAATTTAAAAAATTATAACAATTATTTGGAAAAGGAGCAGTTTAAGAGAATTGTGAGCAAATTTCGAAATTCCAGATTTTTTTACATTTTTCCATGATTTTTCTCGATTTCCATGACCAATTTCAATTTCCCTTTTCCCGGTTTTCTCGGTTTTCTAGGCTTATGGCAACCTTGTTATAGTTATATGTGTATAGTTTTAGCAAATATATATAAAAATGATTCAAATTACTATAATTTTATGGTCATTTAAATCATTTTTAATAAATATATAATAATTTCATTTTTACGATTATAACAATTATAATTATAATTATTTTGCCAACTTTGTTACTAGAGAATTATATATATGATTATTATTATTAATATTATATATAGCAGTAATAATCCTAATTAATACTATATAATTATATAGTTATAAACATTTTTGCCAGTGTTATTAATAACACACTAATTATCACGCCATATTTATTACTCTAATTACCTTCATTCAACTTTTTCATTCTTTGAATTTCGAGAACCCTACAATTTTAAATGTTCAACTATAAATATTTGTTCCAAAAATGATTATAAATAATAGTTAAAATATGGTAATTGTAACCATTTTTTTTCAATGCAGGATCGGTATAATACCACTAAGATGACCGCATGATGTGTCCTTGGCCGCGAGAGGCAGCTGAAGAATATGCAAAGACACAGCGAAGCTGTTTCTCTTATATGGCATTTCATTCTCGTTTCTGTATAATCAATCGATGTTTTTAGGATATCATACTACGCTGTTAATGTCATTATAATATTATATTATATTATATTTATAACGTAATAAAAATCGATGTTTTTCAGGAATTTGACGTTTCAAACATAAGCAAAGGATTAATATTTTAAGCAAGAATGGAAACAGCACCACATCCGTGCCTTCTAGTCTTCTATTGATATCTTTTAGATCTAAAAATATAATTTTATTGTAGTTAAATACGAGATTTGATCTGAGACACTTAATGTGCTTACGATTTGCAATCTATAATTTTAATTAAAGAATTATTACGCACGTATATATATATATACAAGGAAATTGTTATAAAAAAAAGTTTTATTTGTAGAAAATAAACATTAATTTACAATTTTACAATGAATACATTCTGTTCTAACATAAACAAATGAACTTCGCATGTATTCCTGATTTTAGAAGCTAAATTTCTCTTCTTCTGTATGAATATTTTTGGAGCATTCAAACAATACAATTTTTAATTTTCGCTTATTTTTGTATTTTTGTATAATTAATACACATCATTTTGGTATATATAATTTTAAGAAACATACAATCTATTTTATTCTTTATGAATAAATTGTTAATTATTCAACAAGAAATGGTCGTTAAATGTCTCATCGACATCAAATTGGTGTTGAAATCATCAAATTTATATCGATTCGACATCAATTCGATGACACATTTCTCGCTGGATAATATTTACTTTTTAAAAATAAAGTTTTTTTAAAAAATATTTTCTCTGTACTTTTTGCACTCACTGTATATATTGTATGAATATAATTCCATAATATTCTCTCAACTTTTAATTGTAGCTACTGTTATATACAAATGATATTTAATTAAAAAATTAAATTTTATATTGTCAGTCGCAATCTCATTCTCTTAATTTGCTTTAACTTCATCCATTTTATTCACGTATGAAATTCAGAGAAAGAGAGAAAGATAGAGAGAGAGAGAGAGAGAGAGAACATTAAAGTTCAACGGAATAACTTAAAAGTCTGGGAAATTTACCGTTGAAATATTTTTTATTATATATCGTGTTCGCAGTTTAAACCAACATCCGAATATTCGATAAATTCAACTATCGTCCCAATTCCCCACCATTCGCGGAATGCGGAATGAGGAATGCGGAAAAGCGACATTTCATGATGGAAAAGTCCACGATGCTGCGCAGCTTTTATTCTTTTCGCCTTTTCTTTCCTTTCACATTCGGAAAATCCGACGCCGGTCGGCGGTTTTTGCCATGGATAAAAAATAGTAACGAGATGCGAGTTTCCACGGCAAGCAATTCTTTTCAAATACCTGTGATATTCGAAAAGAATTGCTGTTCCGTTTTATTATTAATATCTTCGTGGATTTTTAATTATTAAAAATGTTCATGATTAAATCATCATTATGACAAAGCCAAGTTGCGATATAAAAAAAAATCACATTAATTTATTATCGATTACGATTATCGTAAAGTACTGCATTTTTTAATTATTAAAGCAATAATGAAAAATATGCAAGGAACATAAAAAATATTTATAATGGTCGTATATATTGGCGTACATTTTTCATCATATAATTGCATATATATAATTGCATGCATTGTAGCATCAGAGATTAAAGTCATCAAGATTATGCCATTTAACTTCTGCTTGTGACAAATATATCTTTTTAACAAAGTAAAGTCTTGTCAAGTATATATACTTATTAAATTTGAAAAACGATCACCGTACAAATTTAGCGTTTATTATTTGAGGAAAAAGATGCTACTGTAAAAATATTGATAACTCATGGAGATAAAATTATCTCGGTGTTAATTTAATTTCGAATTATCAATGAGCTCACACTTAATCGCAGATTATTCGGGCCCTATCTATGACGATAACAATGTTGTCGGATTGCATTCATGTATTCTCGATTACGCCACTATGAAGTGCAATTAATTCTTTGTGCTATGATATGTTAAATTGCCGTTTTGAGAGAATATTGGCACACAAACAACGAGAAAGATAAATCGTTAATCATAGAATTCAATATATGTATACGAACATTAAACAATAATTTCATCTAACAATATGTATTAACGCGTGATTAATTTATTAATATATATATAAAATGTTAAACTCATTATTGCGTTTTATCGTTTTAATTACGCCAAATAGATAATTTCCATATTCATGCAGTAGTTTTCTCTAAATTCTTTGCTTTTATCTCTTTCTCTTTTTTTCCAAGTCAAGATTTCCGAAAGCATCGATCGAAACATTAATAATTACTATTCCTAACGAGGGTTAAGAAATTAATTCCCAATTTAAATAGTGCTAATTATATCAATTTTTTTATCTGCTGAGTCGTGAGAAAATCTATATTTCCTTTTTACTCGATCCTACTTGCAGATGCACGTCCCGAAGGACTAATAAATCTCGGCAAAACTGAAACCCTATTTAGGAAAGTTTGAAAGAGCCATAACTTTCTTGCACGTCTTCCTTATGGGTTTTCCCGATTCTTCCTGACTATCGTTCTCCCGACGTTCCCCAGGCTACGAGCATCGATCGATGTATTTCCATGGCAATGTAAACGCAATCCAAGCGTGCATAATTAATACTGCTTGCTCCATGTTGTACAACTCATACTTGTTGATACGTCCATTTATGTCGTGTTCTTTAATCCATCACGAATCGGACAGTTGCATGTCAATGTCCGATATAAATATACGGACCATTTCTCAAAATGGCTCGCCAAATCTGAACTTACCTTGACCCGATCATTATTCCCGATCATAACAATGAAAATGCTTTTTTCCGAAGATATGCCTACTGAATAACGAATGAGAAATATTATACAATATTACTTCAGAAATAATGTGCGTTAAGAAAGCGCACAATGTCTACATATAAAAACTAAACTAACCAGCACGAGATACAATAGCACTGTAAATTATGTCCACTTCCATATAACAAATAATTGTCGCATTTGTTATTCAAAAATCACCATCCACATATATAGACATATGAATATAAACTCGTCGACATTGATGCTTACATTCGAGAAGTACAAAGACGGTTTTGCTGAAATATCTAAAAATTATCTAAAAATTTAGCTAGACGCAGATATATAAATACTTTGTTGAATTATCAAAATAATTATACAGAAAAATTGCTAGATTAAAATTTTTTGCAGAATTGCTCATCACGCTTCAAATTCTTATAAGAAAAGATTTTGCAGAAAGATCCAAAAATTTAGCTAGATACTTTTGTTAGATCATCAAAATTTTTAAGTAGGACACTCAAATTAATTACTAGAATGTCAACATTTTTTGACATTCTAGCATTCAGTCTGATGGTATGACAAAATTATTTTCAGATCTAGCTAAATTTTTAGATACTTCAACAAAATCATTCTTGCCGTGTACAAGAAAGTAGAATTTTGATGATTAAGATGCTATTAGAAATCTCTCAGCAGAGAATAAAAGATCTCGATTAAAGCTTAACGATTGGTTTTTAACAGATTAAAAAATTCTCGTTATGTACGTGGAAAGAACGATTTTGTTGACGTATTTAAAAAGCCTAGATATAAATCTGAAAAGAATTTCATTGGCATATCAAAATAATTATGTGAGGACGTTCAAGATGATTGCTAAAATATCAAACTTTTTTCAACATTATTCATCATGCTTGAGCATAATTATTTTAATATGGTTCAAAATTATTTTCAGATCTGCACCTAATTAAATTCTTAGAAAGATCTTAAAAAGATCAGATAATAATTAGATTCTTCAACAAAACTGTTCTTTTTATGTGCTCACATTCGTACTTTACTCACGCTCTTTTGTACTTCTCATCTGTACCTTTGTTTCGTTTGCATTCTAATGGGATCAAGAAGGCATACGTCAAGAATATTACGTAATCGCACTGGAGAAAATAGTTTGGTTGCATTAATTGCAATTCTGTTTGAAAATGGATAAATCAGTTTGATCATTTTTTGATTGAATCATAATTCTAGTCGAAATAAAAAAACCATAATTCTGATTGATATGATTAGAAAAATGGTCTTCTGGTTCATTCATTTTCAATTAAATATTTTTCTCAGTGCGTAGAATCTGAAGGATCTTCAACCTGTCGCAAAACGCAATTTTTCGTCAAAGCGAATCGGTGAAACACGGCACTGCACTAAAGCAAAATCGCCTGTGTTAGCTGCGCTAACATCAGCGAAACGGTCTCGCGGTCGCAAACATCGCCTCGGCCGCGCGCACGAGTCCAGTTGACCTACTTGCAACGGCGTCGTCGACGTCGACGTCGTCGGCATCGCGCCTCTCCATCGCCGACGCCTAACAGAGAGATCCATTGCCGACACGAGCTCGCTCGCTCTCGTACTTCAATCCCGAACGTCATTCCGATGTGTGACGTCACAGACCGCGTATCGTACATTTAGATCTTTCTATACATATATGTAATACATACGAAATGCTTTTGAAAAGCTCGCTGAAATCGACATTGCGCGATTCTCACGGGAATTTGTATAACGTTTCTAAATCGATTACAAGCTCGTCTAGAAAAAATTACTGATGTTTTTGTGTGCGAGAGAGTGAGTGAGAGAGAGAGAGAGAGAAGATAGAAATTTTATAACTAAAATTTCTTGCATCTCTTCCGAATGTAATGACGGATTTCTTATGCTCAAATTTCGCATTAATTGATTTCATTACCTTGATATATTTACATCTTCCGAATCTTTGTCAGATAATATCATATTTTTATTTTTTAATGAATTGTGATATCCGCTGTGATAATTATAATATCGCCATTATTATCCTTTTTATTTATATATTGTATACTATATAACTTCAAATGCAGTTATCCAATTCTGGATCACTTTTGCGATGCGAGAACCATATTTAATGTCAGAGTAGGATTAAATTCAACACTGACACCGGCATTAAATGAAGTGTATCGCATTTCGTATATAATTATTTTAAGCTACTATGATATACGTAATCTATAGATTGTAAGGAAATTTTCTTTTTTATCGAATTATGAAAAGAATTATTATAACAGGATTGGATTTTATATCGAAGTTCAATAAATACTTTCCTTCTCAAGTTTCTCGTTTTTCGCTGAAAATGAAGTGAATGTTATTTACTCCGCAATTAAAGAACCTGAACGGACAGCAGTAATATATGCGTGGAGAAGTATCGTGGAGGAAAAAAGATTTCAGGCTGAATTCGATGCCAGGCGCGGAACCTACTTTTTTTTCCTTTTCGACGAGACGACTTTGAGAAGCCATGCTCGGCCGGCAAGATTGGTTTACCATCTCTCGTCGTGTATAACGTGTAAAACGTGGTTGACGAGTACGTGGACTCACGAAGCGAACGCGCATCGCGTGCGTCCTGATTCGCTTTTTAACCCTTTACGATATCGCGCCGAGGTAGATTCCTCCACGTAGCATTTATGACGACACATGTCTCTCCCAAATGGTCGAGATAACGCTCAATTATCGCAAATTACAATTCCTAAGCCGGTTGCAAATTGGTAATAATGAACCGAGACATGCGACACATGGCGACAAAAAAAATATGGAGCACCCGAAAATATTGATTTATTTCTGAAAAGTGTAACGAAAGATTAACAATTTGAGGGTAGATAAATGAGATATGCAGTTTGACAATTTTGTAATTTATAACTTCGTCGCTACGGTTTAGGTGATAGTCAAACATTCTGAGGAAAGAATGGTTTTGCTGGAGTATCCAAAAATTTAGCTAAATTCAGAGCTAAAAATAATTTTATTGATTTAACAAAATAATTATTTAGAATACTCACGCTGCAATGATTGTTAAAATTTTTTGTACATGGACAAAAACATGGAGAGAACAATTTTGGAAAAATCTAGAAATTTAGATACAGATCTGAAAATGGTTTTGTTAAACCGTTAAAATTTTTAGATAGAACACAACTTGATTTTCCTATATAATTATTTTGACGGTCTTACATTTATTTTCAGATCTAGATTTTTAGATTTTTCAGCAAAATCGTTCTCTCCGTGCTCATCATGCTTGCTAGTTAAATTTTTAGATTATACTTCAGCAAAACTTAATTCTTTTAATTTTTTTCCATACAAAAATTATCTTATAACAAATCTGTAAGTAATTTTGTTGGGTTATCGAAATTACGCAGGACGTTCAAGCTGGTAGCCAGAATGTTAAAATATTTTGCAACATTATTCGTCATAATTTTCCTATACATATTTTTTTAATGATTGAACGAAATTATTTTCAAATCTGTATCTAGTTAAATTTGTACACGGAAAGAACGATTTTAAAGTATTTAAAAATTTAGATAGGTACAGATCTGAAAATAATTTTGTCAGAACATAAAAATTTTATTGACCAATTATGTAGGACGTTCAAATTGGTTGCTACAATGTCAAAACTTTTTACAACATTGCTCATTATTGACTTTCCTACTTAATTATTTGGATGGTCCTACATTTATTTTCAGATCTATATCTCTTGCTAAAGTATCTAAATTTTTAAATACTTCAGCAAAATCTTCTTTCCGTATAAGGGAATTATAAATATAAATAAGATGAGTAATGCAATTAACACAAGTGATTTACAAAAACTTAAATAAATCACGGAATAATGTTGTGTATAATCAAATAATTAAAGACTCTTTAGAAAAAGTTCAAACTCACCGGATTCCTGATAACCGAGTTATCGACCCGCCTTATAAAAATTCGATGAAACGAAGATTAGTCCTCAACTCATTTTGAACTTATGAGACTTTTCATCGGGAAGATCAGCAGCAGGTTAGCTCGATTACAATGTTATTTCATTGTTTATGTTTCGATCGATTTGCGGGATAGTTGGAGTTTTTACCTTGGAAACGATCTAATTATTACGGACAATGACGTTCAAACTGATATCCAGTTACAAGTTGATAGGTCGGTCCGCGGGGCTAAATGGTGTTCTAATGATTTCTCGATACGCATACTGTTTATAATCACGGATCGTATTGATAAGGTAGCCGCCTAGAACGCGTACAAAATGCCGATTGGGAAGGCTCGAGGCGGAAAAGCCGCCGGCGGCGTTCACGACGGAACGAACCACCATGTTAGCGTCGACTCGGGGGGTCAGGCTCGTCCTACTGCGCAGTAACGCCATCGAAAAGCTTTACTCCACTTTTGCTGACGAAAACTCACCGCTGGTGTCCCTTCATTAACGTGTTCATAGAACCGTCCACTTTTGCCGTTAACTAGAAAGATCCAACTGAGAGGAAAAATAGAGCTATTTTAACGTAATACTTGATATATTGGGGTATATTGCGGAAATGATGGAGAGAAAGAGGAAGGGATTCGTGTTTGTTTGAGAAATTGTAGTAAATGAGTCAATAGGGTAAAACTCGAATCAATAGAGAGGGCCTAGAACTATTCTACACTCGGACTTAGTCTCGCGAGCATCTCAATGTTATCTCATGAGATAAGCCTATTTTTGTCGTAACACTATACTTAAATTTCCTCTCTGACTTTACCAAATTTCAGATATATATTACAATGTTGCTCAACATTGCTCGAGTTAATTACTTTAACGGTCCAACAAAATTATATACGAGGGCAGTTTGATAAGTCAATGACTCTTTTTAACTTCTTTTTTATCAAAATTCAATTTATTTTTCAACATAATCTTTTAAAAAGTTCCTGATTTATCAAATTGCCCCCCCCCCCCACACATACACACACACACACACACACACACAAAATTATTTTCAGATCTGTACACTGATTGTGAGAGAAAAATTTTTAATATTTATATAACTATAATTACATATTACTATAATTGTGATTATTACTGTTATAATATTAGTAATAATAATCCCATATGTATAGTTTTAGCAAGAAATATATGTATAATTGACAACCTAACTTTAATTATATTTATTATAATCATAAAAATGATTGAAATTATCATAAAAATGATTCAAATTACTATAATTTTATAGTATTTTATAGTATTTTATATTTTGGATCACATTTTGGATACTATAATTATAAACCAAAAATATATATAGTCTTCTTGATGCTTCCATGGGTGCTTTCTATATAACTACATAGTATTACAATACTCATTATAATTTTTAATCCTGTATTCTTCATTTCGTGTAGTACGCTGTGAGTCATTTTTATCAAAAATCAAAGTAGTCATAAAGAATATTGTTTTATGACTACTTTGATTTTTGATAAAAATGAGTGTACTACACGAAATGAAGAATACGGGATTAAAAATTATAATGAGTACTATAATTATAATCATTTTAAGTTGCCAACTACAATACATAGATTTATTGCTAGAACTGTACATATGATTATTATTACTAATATTATAATAGCAGTGATAATCAAAATTGTAGTAAAATATGTAATTATATATAAATATTAAAAATTTTTCTCTCAGTGCATCTAACCAAATTTTTAGGTACTTATTATAAATAAAATCATTCTTTTCATATATACATTTTAAGTACAACGCGAAAGTATATTGCACGGAAAGAACAATTTCATTAAAGTATCTAAAAATTTAGCTAAATATAGATTTGAAAATAATTTTGTTGGCATCAAAATAATTATGTAGAAATCTCAAGCATGATAAACATTGCGAAAAGTTTTGACATTTTAACAACCAGCTTGAGCGTCTTACATAATTCTTTTGACAGTCTAACAAAATTATTTTCAGCTAAATTTTTAAATACTTTAGTCGTTTTAAATACTCCTTTCCGTGTTATTTAGCTACAAAGAAGCTGTAATAATGTCGCTCTTTCTCGTAGAACCGTGAAGAAATTCAATTTTTGTCACTCTTCATTGCTTTTCCTCCTTGAAGTAAAGAAAGACACAGACGGTGCCGTTCTGCGCATTTACGAGACGATCAATCGTCTCGGACGATGTGCTCGCCCCGGATTGCCATGTTTTCTTCCGTGGGCAACTGTTACGCGACACACTTACGTGCCTCGTGGACTCGGCGGCCATGTGAGACGCCGAAAATTCCGTTCGTCAACTCTAGGCGCGATTCCATCGCGGTGAAGCGTTTCGGGCATTTCGTGGCGAGGCACGCCGTGCGGTTCGACGACGGTTCGATTTCGAGGAGGTGGCCGTACAGAAAGAGAGAGAGAGAGAGAGAGAGAGAGAGAGAGAGAGAGAGAGAGAGAGAGAGAAAGATAAAGCATTCATTACTGTTCTAGGGCGAACCCTCTAAAGCCTGTCTCACACTACACATTGGAGCTGAGAATTGTGAATTATATTGGGTCATCTAAAAACCGCGGATACTTTTTAGATGATCCAATAAATTAGAATTCGATCAGACAGATAGTTTTAATTTCAATCCGTCACTCATTTCGTTCTGATTGGCTGAATTCTATTCTTTAATTCGTAATCCTCAATCTTCAATATCCGTAGGGTGACACAGGCTTAAAAACATAAAGATAAGCAAACGAGACATTTGGGAGTAAAAATGCAAAAAATAAGAAAAGAGAAATATATAGATAAATAGATAATAGTATTTATTAACATTCTATGACAAGAATATAAAAACGATAATAACGAAGTAAAAAGAAAAGAAAGTTAAAAGACAGAACGGTAACACAAAATAATATTTGCAAAATAAAATTAAAGATAAAAAAGATAAAAATATAAAAAATAAAGATAAAAAAGATAATGAAAAATTTATAAATAAAAGAAAATTAATAAATTTTTTTTAAAGAAAACGAGAAACAGAATCAGAATCATATATTGAACGTTCTAGCACATTCCCTAACATTAGATTTATTCTTTCCAGCTGAACTTGTTCCACCGTTCATCTTTCTTCTTTTTCTCTCCGTATTGGAAATGATTGGATGAACCGTGCAAGAAGTTCATCTAAAAAGAACACAGCTATTATTACAAATAAAGGAGTAGCAAACACTTTTGGAACTTAAAAATGAAATAGGTAAATGAAATATATATTTGATATTTGGTGAAGGCAAAAAAAAATACAATGTTGTAATACAATGTAATGCAAGAGATATTAACATAAGATGTAAAAAAAAACAAAAATAAAAATAAAAAAATAAGATATAATAGATAACAAAGTAAAATCAAAGAGAGAGAGAGAGAGAGAAAGAGGCGATCGTGCGGCCCTCGCATGCGAGAGGTTCCTCTTGACGAGAACCGACGGGAACGAGATGGGGCTTTTCCAAAATCGATATCTCCGCGGGTATCGGTTCCTCGCGTCTGAAATGCTTCGCCGCGTGCAACTATAACCGGTGGAGATTCATTTCCCCGCTCAGAAGCCTCTGCAAACGGGACTTTTACAAAGACGGTCGTCGCGCTCGCGTTTTCCTCCGAGCGTTCGCTCGCTCGCGTCCCGTCGGGCGGCGGGAAGGACTACAATCGTCGTCGGTGACTCGGTGGTCACGTACGCCCGAAGGAATCGATAGATAAAGAGCGGCGCGCGATTTCCCCGGATGTAGACTCATTGCCGAACAAACGACGGCGGGCGGAAATCGCGCTGCGTTTGTTTTTTTTCCGCGTTTGCGTTCCGCAATCCGCAGCGAGCCGCGAGCGCGCCATGGCGACACGGACGGCCGGCACGGCGGAGCTCCGGCTGTTAAAATGCACGCGCGAGGAGGAAGCCGAGCGATACCCGCTCGCAATCAGAGAGAAAAAGAGAAAGAGAGAGAGAGAGAGAGAGAGAGAGAAATACAGTGGAGAAATTACAAGTCTATTCGCGTTGCTTACACTTTTTGCATTGAGAATCTTTGCTTTCTGTCTCTTCAACGCCAGAATATATATATTTACTCCGTTTTAAGTGTGAAAATTTTTCAAGCAACGCGAACAGACCTTATTTCACTGCAAGCACATCTTATGAAGGGAAAGAAGAGGAGCGAATGAAGCGCGTGGATCTCGATCATAAATAATCTGGAGTAAAAAAGAAAAAAAAAAAGAACAACCTTATAAAACTTTGATACTAGTAGTATCAATTAATCATTTATTTTGAGTATTAAGAGTATTGGTAACGGTACTTTTAAATTTTAATACCGGCCATTAATCATTTAAGTTGAGTATTAAAAGTATGTTAATAGTACCTTAAAAGTTTAATACTAGTCATTAATCAGTTATTAAGTATTAAATGAATTGTTAATAGTACTTTCAAATTTTGATACTGGCCATTAATCACTCATTGAGTATTAAAAGTATTGTTAACGGTACTTTTAATATTGAAAATAAGTGATCAATCGAGCAGTACTAGTATTAAATTTCTATAAGGGCACGGAAGATCCGTCGTTATAACCTCTGAGAATTTCGGAGGCGCGACGGTGATGATTGTGAAGCCGAAAACGGAGCTGCGTTCGGCGCCGTCGGCTCTGAGTCGCGGCGAGGCAAGGCAAGGTAAGATAAGGCAAGGCAAGGCAAGGCAGGGCAAAGCAAGACAAGATAAGCTAAGACAAGGCAAGGCAAGGCAAGGCAAGGCAAGGCAAGGCAAGGCAAGGCAAGGCAAGGCAAGGCAAGGCAAGGCAAGGCACAAAACAAGACAAGACAAGACAAGACAAGACAAGACAAGACAAGACAAGGCAAGGCAACGCAAGGCAAGGCAAGGCAAGGCAAGGCAAGGCAAGGCAAGGCAAGACGAGGAGAGCCGAGACTAGGCAAGGAGAACCCAGTGGGTTCAGTGGGTTCTTCAAATTCATATCGGATTCTCGCAATGCGTAAATACTCACAGCATCTTGCGGGCGGTGGCATCGTAGACGAGGCGCATCGCAACGGCGACGTGCAACGGCGGCTCCGGCGAGTAACAGCGGCGGCACGGCAGCAGTGACGGTCGCAGCGAGCTAAGCGAGCACAGGGAGCACAGCGGGCGCACAACAGCAGGCTACTCTGGCGTATAGCCACGGTGACGACAACGGGGCACAGCACTGGAGCAACGCACATGTCACTGTCACCGGCGGTGGCCGTTTTTCGCGGCCGCGAGGCTCCAGGAGGCGCGGCTCTGGCGGGCGACGAGTTTTGACTTCTGGTTCAGATACGAAACACGACACGACGCGGTGCGGCGCGATCCGACGGTCGTCGACGAGAGAACCGACGCGAGACAGAAGAGAGAACGCGCAAGAGAGAGAGAGAGAGACAAACAGAGAGAAGGGGAAGGGAAAGGGGGGAGGGGAGGAAGAGAAAGACGGAGAGAGGGAGCACGATGGGGAAGAGACAGGGAGAGCACGATGGTAGAAGGGAGGAATAAAAATGCACGTCCGCTTTACGACGGGTTTCCTACTTCCGGCCGTCCGTTTCCTTCTTTCGCCTCCTGGTGTCCATGCGCGCACTATCCACGTCGACGAGGACCCTTGTAACGTCCAGTCGTCCACGCCCGCCGAAAATTTCAAGTCTCTCCTCGGCGCAGCGCGATGGCCAAGCTAGAGCCAATTCAGCCGTTGGGCGGCGCAGGGAGAAGGAAAGAGACAGACAGACTAGACAGAGATAGAGGGAAGGAGGGACAGCAACGGGTGAGAGCTCTCTCTCGTACGCTTGCGATGCGATCGCGAGTAGGTCCTACGAACCGACACGATGCAACCGAGATCCCTGACTGAGCAGCCGTCGCCCGTCGAGCCTTGCCCCGCGAGACAACAGGACTGCCAACTGTCGTCAGCATTTCAACCAAAAGTTCCTGTCCCCAGGAGTTCTCATTCTCCTCTTCGCTTAAGAATAGGCACCCACACAAACTTACAGATTAGTCGTATAAACGTAGCATGCAAAGAAAATTATCCAATCGCATTTAACGTGCGACTTTGGGTGCGATCTACTCAGCAAATATTTGAGTTATACAAATACTTCGAAACTTGTGATTGACCAATCGGAAGAAAGAATTTTATTTACTGACCAATCACAAAATGCTTTGAAGCATTCGTAGCAACAAGCGAACCGTAATCTTTATAACAGAAATGTGATTGGATAATTTTCTCTATGCGATTATGTAAGTTTGTGGATATATTCCTCAGATAGCACACAATATTTATAAAATATTTATAAAATTTATTTTTAATATTTTGTAAATATTTTTGTGGTCTTAGATTGCACAAATTCCCTGATGAAAATGTAAAGCTTGTCGAAGCGTCAAAGAAGTGTGAACAAAGAATTTTAACGCTTCTTAAACACTTCATTGATTTTCCATTGACTCTTAGTAGTTTTGAATATTCATACACGCTATTCATGAACTCTCCCCAAACGCTCCGTAAAGTGTGGCCACATCTGTCACATTTCTCACACGTTAAAAAAAATTTTTTTTTATTAACGTTTCTCGCGTACGCTCCTCAATGCTTCGCAAAGAATGCCTGGAGCGTACTGAAAACACTTCATTCATTCGTACTTTGTCTACGCTTCCTAAACGTTCGGCAAAAAATACACGGAACATTCAAATACGTGTATGCTTCCAGGATATAGAGATAAAAAAATTTATTTTAAAACGGAGCGTCATTGAGTTATACAGCGAACGTAAACGAAGCATCGTTGAGTAGTACGCGGCACCACCAGAGGGATTTAGCAAGAACTAATTTCTCGAATTTAAAATTCCGCAGACTAGGATGACGTAGCATTGAAAGATTTTTTAATTGTATTCTAATGAAATAATTTTTTGAAGCGAGCTTCTAGGACTCCAAGAAGAAAGCATTTTTTTTTTAAAATATTTATCGAATAAATGAAATATATTTTAAAGTATCATTTGCTTATCAAGAATCTCGATTACATTTCATTTACGTTCGTCTAAGAACTCGACGATGCCGTTTATGTTCTCTACACTGCCTAATCACGCTCCGTTTACATTCAACGAACATTCTGCTCGTGCTTGCTGAAGAAAACTTATCTATACTTTTATTTATGTTTCTTTAACGTTTAGTTGACGCTACCTTTACGTTCCATGTTCCAATTTTCGCTTCTTACAGATTTTATTTACGTTTCTGTTACTCCCTCCTTATACTTCCTTTACACTCCAATTAACGCTTTATTGACACTCGCTTTACGTTTTATTTTCATCAAGGTTATAAATATTTATTATAAATATTATGAAATATTTATTGTAAATGTTTTAATAAAATACTTAAATAAAATACTTAAAATACTTATACTATGAAAATACTTAATGAGACATTATAATCCAAGTAAAAAATACTTATTAAAAATATTTATTTATATTTATCATAAATATTATATAAAATGTTTAGTTTATATTTTAATATTTCGAATAAAGTTTTATATAAAATATGTATTAAATAATTCTGTGCTGTTTGGGTTAAGACCGAAATCAGACTGCGCATTGAAGATTGAGATTGAAGATTGAAATGTGATCAATAAGAACAAAGAAATTTTAGCTTCTTTTATTTCGATTGGTCAAATTTCAATCTTTTAATCTTCAATATTCAATTTGATACTAGTCTAAGACTCGTTTAAGTTTATTAATCGTTTAAGTTAATTTAACTTTAAGTGAGGAGCTCAGACTCTTACATAACGTATAACACATAGGCATAAGAAATTTAACCAGTTAAGAGTTTTTTATTTCATGGAAAGGAAGAAAATGGAAAATTAAAAAAGGATTATTAAATAATAAAAAAATTTAAAAGTTTTATTGTGGATTTTTAAATTACAAAATATAATAATTGATTGTTCAAGATTTAGCAAATTAGGTCTTGTAACAATATAAAATTACATGTATATGTTTTCCAGCTAAACACATTTATAACTGAAAAAGCCCCTATAGCGCGAAAATTGTAGCAATATTGTGATATATTAATCAATAATGTGCAATATTACAAAAATTGCAACAATGTTGCTGCAATATTAAAATTATAATATTTTATTGAAAATATTACAACAATATTGCAAAATATTGTAATTTTAATATTTTGTAGAGAATATTGCAATATATTACAATTCAGTAAATAAATACGCGACTCTGTCACTAAAAGAATACGCTTTTCGTAAGAAGAAAATATCCAAATATCCTATAAAAAGGAATCCTATAAAAATCCTATGCAAAGCAATCGAATTAGCGAATCTCCTAGATTCTCAATCTTTTTTGAGGCGTGTTTGGATTTCTATCGTGTTCTCCGGATGTCATGTCATCCTTGTTTTGGTATTTAACTGGTAATATCTATTACTGTTAATATGGATAATATCTGGGTGCCATTCGGGTGGAATCGGAATATAGCCTTGGATGTGCTTTCTAGACCTCCGAATATTTTTTAATCATAACTTTATCGTATGTATTTTGTAAATATGCTAAACAATAATATGTTAGCAATTAATAGAATAATTATTGAAATATTGCATAATGTTAAAATAATATTTTAAATGCTAAAATAATTAAATTTTATTTAAATATATCCTAAAATCAATAGATAAAAAACTGGGTAATATTCTGTATACATAATGCTGTTAATAGAAAGTACTGTAATTAAATATTGAAACGTGGATCTTATTTTTCATTTTATTTTATTATCCTAAAATATAGACTAATATTTTATTTAACACTTTGATTACCATGTCATATTTAGTGCCCGTAACATTTGCAGAATTCCCATTATTTATTTGTGAGTGACAATTTTATTCACTCAATTAAAAATAATTTTACTAAAAATTGAAGATATTAAGAGAGAAATAACATCAATTATATTTTATGATATTAAAAAGAACCATAAAATATTAAAATAAGTATATTAAATTTATTAAGTTCAGTACCAAAATCAATATGTTAATGACTTATATATCTAATAACTTAATAACTTAAAACTAACTGAGTCAATATTAATTGATAATACACTATTATTAAGTAAGTAATATTTGGATAGATATTATCTATGTTTTGTTATTTAATGTATAGGAAAAAAGATTATAATTCGGGGATTATGTGAATATATAGTCATAATAATTTTATTTTAAATTTACTTGAAACTACTCTTATAGATAGTATAGATTGGATTATTTATATCCTGCCTATTATTGTTTTTTGAAATACGATTAGGAGCATCTGATTTAATAATGGCTGCATTCAGCAGAGAAAAAACTGAGCGTTCAATGATTCATACGTTAATATGATTGGTTCTTATACTTAAATCCAGCGAACATAGAACTAAATGGAAGAACCGATCATATAAAAGAATTTACTGAATGCTCATTAATCAATTTTCTCTGCTGTGAATGCAGTCAATATAATCTTTAATCTCAGTAAACAAGAATCGTTTGAAATGGTATAAATGATTTTCAGAAATACACATTTGCGAATATTAAAATGAATCATTTTCAATTCCTTGCATTTTTATTCGTTTATAAAAATTGCATGAAGCACATTTTTGTCCTTTAATCTAAAAGTTTTTTAAGTGCAAACTAATTAATTATTTTGAATCTGCTCAATTTAAAATTCTGAATTGGAAATACAGTTTTTCAATTGAATGTAAAAAAAAGTTTTACCATCTCATTGAATTTTAAAAAAAGAATGAAAATAAATCATGAATGCTACTAAAGTATGCATTCGAATGATTTAAATGAATTAAAATTTCAATTAATTAAAAATTCAAATCAATTAAAATTTTAATTCATTTTTTTAATTATTATGACAATAATGAATTCTAAGATATATAAAAAACGTAAGATAATAAAACGTAAGCAGTAAGAAAATTAATACATTGGATTGGTTACTGCTTACGTTTTACTGTCTTAAGTTTTTTTTATGTGCTGGCTCTAATAATGGTCTTTAATAATAATGGTTCTTTCTTTTCTTTAAAATACACAACCTTACAAATACTTCATAAACATGCTAAAGTTTAACATTCATTTTAACATTCGCATATACATATAAGAATCATTTAATTTTTATATACTTGTAAAATCCACGGAACACAAACTAACAGTAACATTATTAATAATTTCCCTCTCAACAATATAAAACATCGTATATGTATAATAGTTATTACATTGTGAGTAAAAAATTAATATTCATGATTAATTACTGTTAATTAGTTTGTATTCTAGAAAGTGATGACAATTGATCCAAATACAAATGACTTATCATACATAATAAAGAATAGAGAAGCCATCGTTAATTGTTGAATTAATCGCTGCAGAGTAACGTCCGTTTCTTCTATTTTAATTTTTAAAATTAGAAAAAGATAGAGTAAGTGAATCTAAATTAAAGTTAATCTACATAGGTCACAGGTGGAACTGAGCATAATGCTCGTTTTTACTAATGTAATTCAATTTTAATTGAACTGATTTAATTAACTTTTCTAGTTAGAAAAAGATGAAGAGTAAGTTGAATCAAAATTAAAGTTAATTTACATTGGTAAGAATAAGCATAAGTCAAAGTTTAATCGAAATTGTTAATTATATTTCGTAATCCTACAAAAATGTCCGACGCATATTGGAATGAGAACCACTGCTCCTCGGCCTGGGAATCGATTGTGTATCTTGAAATGAAGTGAAAATTACAAAAGTGAAGAAATTCACTAGAATATTCATAATTTAATTGGTCAATATCTAGTAATCATTGTTCATTTTTATAATTTTCATGTCATCTCAAAATACACAATCGAGCTCCTACACCGCGAAGCATAGTGAAGTTATCCCGCTCGATCTCTCATTCGCCGATAAGTCGCGTGTCTATGACGGTCATTCGTCCATTGGCTGTCGCCAGCCAATCATCGCGCGTGCGGAATGCCTCCGCGCCGCGAAAGCCACTCATGATCGCGATCGCAAGGTCGCGTCATCGCGACTGTCGCGACTGAGTCTATCGAGTCGCTGGCGCGGCGTTCGCGCGATCCTTGTCGAGAGATCATCTGGGATCATCTAAAATCATCTCTCCTTCAGCGTTCCGTTTTACATATCTGGAGGAGCGACACACACATCGTATTCTCCTATGCGAACGTGGTGCCGCGTCGCGCCATCGTCGCCACCGCGTTCCGCGAGCACGACTGCGTGGAACCGCTGCCGTCGCCGCCGCCGCTGCCGTCGTCTGGCACAGTCACCGTTCGTACGCGCGTCGCGACGCATCGTCGCCATTTCGTCGACCGGGACGACGACGACGACGAGGACGAGGACGAGGACGCTGGCACGACGCTGACGCTGGCGCTTGCACGCGCGCGGCGATGAAGGAGAGCTGAGCACGGCTCGCCGTCGTACATACGCCGGGCACACGAGGTACGTCATACGTGTTCTCCGGGTGCATCTCCCGTGATCTCCCGCGAAGCGACGCGACGCGCGACGCTCCGGAGTGGATGTCAGTGCACAAGAATGTCTTTCTTTTTTTTTCCTTTTCTTTACCGTTCACGCGTCCCGTCGCGTCGTTCGCGTCATGCCGATGATTGTGGTTACCTCTTGTAAATGCAGTGCATTCGATGAACCACGGAATCGCACGGATGTTTGTTTCACTCCACTGCAACTGTGGAGACACTGACAGCTGGAGGTTAACTTTTGTAAGCAAAGTATTCGCGGTCTTCCTGATAACGCGATGATGCGTGTTTGCTGGTCATTGGAAATTTAATACTGAAATAAATAATAGTTTAATTAATTATTTATTTATTTTGAACAGTTGAGTGTTTTAATATTCAAATAATTTCTAGTATTAAGTTACTTATTTTGAGTATTAAAAGCACTGAACTGCTTAAAATAGTGTAATGTAAAATCGCATTTCAATATTTTCGTTATTTAGTGCTTCTAGTCGTTCATTGTTACTAGAAATTAAGTACAATAATTTGATATTGGAAATTACTTATTTTTTGAGAATTAAAGTCATTGTTGTTCAGTGCTTTTAATACTCAAGTAATAAATAATTTCTGTTATTATTGACCAGTATTAATATGGATTTCTGTAACGGTTGGAAGAATCTCCTTTCTCCATATGGCTTTATACGATACGATTACGACCTCGTTTCTATTAATGAAGATTAAAGTCGATGTTTCTAAGAGAGACCGGAGTACTCGCCATTCTGATCCTATAATCCTGTAAATGCGTGGTTCTCGCGCAGAAAGGAACATTAGAAATCCCTGCATCGTTTTACGTTACGATATTGTTGTTGCGTCGTGATAAAGTTAATCTCATGAGCTTATTTTTATGCACGTGTTTCCTACGAAAGAACGTTCCGTCTCGGACGTTATCTTACATGATGTATAATAAGCGGCGTTTTTATAGCAATTTTTTAATAACCGTTTATACTTAATGTACAGCTGGAGCTGTAATTTATGTCGTTATTTATGCCGTATATTTAATAAGAATTAAGACTATTATTGGCGCAAAATTATTTATTGCGCCAATATGACGTACTTATAATGATCTCCGAGGATTGTTTTTTCTTATTGGTTATCTTGAATTAATTCATTGCTTTTAAGATGTGAAATATTTATATATCTCTATTATATATTTTTATAAATATCTAAAATTGTAATATATATCTAAAAACAGAAATTAAAAAAACATACTATTTAAATACATACTTTACTATTTCTTTACAGTCAGTTATTACAGCAAAATTGTGTTTCAAAATTATAATTACGAAATGTCAATGATTCAAAATATTCTAATTTATTTTTATGACTTTGTTTTTATTTGTTTCATTTTAGGAAATGAGCAATATAAATATATATCTATTACAGTTATACATACATTAATAATTTTTTAGATACATATTATATAACTTCTGTCTTTTTAAGCAATTAAAAAATTTTTAAATTATATCAGTAAATGAGCGATATGTATACGCATATTTTTATACATCTTAAAAATTCTAATATATATCTAAAAATTTATTAACGTGTATCTAAAACTTGTATATTTATCATATATATTTTTATATTTATTAGATAAATATGTTTAAATTTTTCAAGCCTTAGTGATATGATCAAATTTTAATTTCCATCTATCGGGTGTATAATTTTTTTGTTATGTATCAAAAACTCTAATTGTAAAGGATTGACGAATGTGCAATGTTTGCGAGAACACGAAACGTTGATTGCGATTAATCGCGCATAAATACTAAATAGCAATTTAACTCCGCTATTAACTCCGCAAGTCTAATACCGCTGGATCCGGTTGACGGTTCTCTTTGCGGATGAAACGTCACTCGTGTGATTCCACGTGTACGATACGCGGGCGCCTCTCCCGCGAAACGTAGGGATATTCTCGCATTCAGATTGCCGGTCTGTCGGTCTCGGGATCGACTGGAAGGTACGCGACTTGTCTACGTGTCGTGTCGCCTCGCGCTAATGGTCGCGCGCTAATTAATCCGGGGACAGAAATCTAATAGCGATCTGCTCAACGAGGGAGTTCAGCTTCATCGATTTGTTGAACCTATCTGCTTTCAGCAACATGTGCGATAATAATAAACGCTGAATGGAATCTCGATTTCGGACAAATTTGGAGCAAATCAGGCTCCACGTTGCGAAAATCGCTGATGAATGCAAAGCATCACGTGCCCAAAAAAGCATTGAGGCGATAATAAATTTATGTAGAAAAATACATACGCAAATAATTATAATAATTACTTGTTTCAAATATTTTAAACGTTCAAATATCCGCAGATATCTATATCATAAGTTTATTACAAGCATCAAATTTATTCAAAACATTATTCTGAATAAGTTTAATACTTCAATAAAGATTATTAAATTAAAATAAAGTTTATTTGTTTATTATTAAAATTTTTCTTCGATGAAATTTTATAATATTTTTCGAAAGAAAATAAATTCTTGTTTTCAATACGTCGTTAATTAATTTGTCTAAAATTTGTTTTAAGCTTATTATCAAGAAAATATTCTTTGTTAATCATTACTTAAAAAAAAGAAAGTAAATTAAGTAATTACTTTTCTTAGCAATAGAATGATATTTTTTGTGTGTAGATATATATGTTTAGTGATATTAAATAATGAAAAATGATTAATTTGTTCCTAATTCGATATCAGCGTTCTCATTGAATTCATCGAGATAATTAAGTGAAAAGTGATTAATCGAATTTAAATTGTCACGAAAATGCATTTAAATTGAAAGTCTATTATCCCCAAACAAGAGCTCTTAAATATTGAAAAAATCTTTATCTGAGAGTATTTGGAGAAGAGTTTCCTTTTCTAGAAATTCTAGGCTAACTATACTTCAGAGAGAAAGAGAGGAAGCAAGTTGAGTTAATCTAGAGATAAACTACAGACTAATCTCGAGCTATCTACATTTTATCAAGTGCGAGATTGAGAGATTCAAATTAAATTTCTCTCTTGCCCTCGTATTCTCGGAATAGATTTATTTTTAGTTCTCGCGCACCAATAGTATCGTTACGGAACCGCATCAAATCATGATATCCCGTAGATTATATAAACTTCAAAATTAATGTTAGATAAATGAATATACAAACTATAATAAATGAATATACAGGGTGATTCACTTAAATCGAACATCTTGAATATTTTGCTTATTTTTGATGATACAAAAAAATGTTTTAAACGAAATTGGAACAGTTTCGAGGGGGATGTATTTTGGTCATGTTGTTTTTTTTCTAGGTGGAGGAGTCAAAAAAATATGAAGGTTACCTTCATTTTTTTAAATGGAATTGTATGATTTTTCTTTATTACAATATGATTATTCCTCTAATTATTCTGTATATAAAAGTATTAAGATAGTAATATCAAAAAACCAATAGTTTACGAGATATTTTACACTTCATCCTAGAAGAATAATGAGATGAATCAGTTAGTGTAAAGAAAACATCGTTGCTTTAAAAAAATATGTATGCAAAATGGATAATTTTTTAAATAAGCAACTATGTAATTTCTTTACACTAATTGATTCATCTCATTATTCTGTTCATAAAAGTATTAAGGTATACGATTATCAAAAATAGTTTACGAGTTATTTAATATTTTATGTCAATATGTGCTAGAATAAAATGTAAAATATCTCGTCAACTATTGGTTTTTTACCACTTTAATACTTTATATCACTTTAATACTTTTATATGCAGAATAATTAGAGAAATCATATTGTGTAAAAAAAAATCATACAATTCCATTAAAAAAAGTGGAGGTAACCTTCATATATTTTTGACGCCTCCATCTAAAAAAAAATCAACATGACCAAATTACGCGCGTTTCTCCTCAAAATTCTTCTACTTTCATTTGAAACATTTCTTTATATCTTCAAAAATAAGCGATTTTATATCGATTTCAGATGATTGATTTAAGTGGACCACTCTGTACACATACAGAAAAATACATACTATATATATATACACGAATAATTACTTGTTTTAAAATTATTTATTTCAAAAGTTTATATATACATAAATCTATTACAAGCATTTATCAAGTTTATCACAAGCATCAAATTTATTCAAAATACATTCTGAATCCTAGTAAGTTTAATATTTTAATCAAGATTGTTAAATTGTAATAAATTTAATTTGCTTATTGTAGTTATATTATATGAAGTCGTTCAGGACATTAACAATGGATCACGACACGACAATAACGTAAGTCCTTTGGCACATCTGATGAAATTGTTTCTTTCAATTTTATAATGTTTTTCAAAAGAAAGTAATTTCTTTTTTTTTTTTTTGAGACAAAAATTACAGAAACATAATAATGAATTTTTCTAAAATTTGTAATAACTGTAATAAGTATGTACATTTTAAGATTATTAAGAAAATATTTTTTGTTACAGACAACCATTACGTAAATGGAAGAGATTAAATTGAGTAATCACTTTTCTTAGCAATAGAATGATATTTTTCTGAGTGCAATGTATGTACATATATATATATTTTTAAGAAAATAGTATCGCGACGTTATTAATTCTCACATCTCTTTTTCGCCTTGTACACTGAAAATAAAAGTCTAGGAAGAGACTGAAGTGAAAGGAAAAAAGAAAAGTATAAAAAAGTATGTATATACAAGTATGTATATATAAGTATGTATATGCAGTATGTATGACGCAATTAGACTTAATCTAAAAATAATAATTCCGTATACAAGGCAATTTCTAATTATATATGTAAGAATTATTCCTCCGGAAGTTACGAAGGTGAAGAAGACAAACAACGTAGAAGTGTGAATTAAAAGCACATGCGATGGAAACGAAACGGTCGATTATAAATGAATACGGCGATTATCAAAGTGTCTTCTGAAGTGACTACCGCAACAGTCGATGAATGTCACGAGAGGCGCTTATTTTTTTAGGTGAAGAATCATGCTCTTACTTATTATTGTTCACTGCTATATGATTTGAAAGAAAATACGAATGTTTTTCCAAGGAATTCTACAGTTAATTTCAAATAAAAGCTGTGTATGTACAATTAGCAATAATTGCAGAATTATGAGGATCTCGATTTCAACGTCACGGATCTTATTTGTATTGCAATCAATGAGAGCTGTAATATGTTTGATTGTACTATAGAGTAGGTAATTTCTGAACGCTATACATTCAGTCTAGCATTACAGTGTCAACAGTGGCAATAATGTCAACAATTCATTATGTAGATATGCAGAATGGTGTTCGTTTGCGATGCTTGCAATATACCATGATGTTTTCGCAGCTGTCTGCTACGTATTTTAACGTAATCTATATGCAGTATTTAGTTTATTGATTAATAAACAGTTATGTGGATTCTGCTGTCCGTTGATCGTAAAATCGGATGTCAAGGCATCACTGTAAATATTTCAAATCCAATGTCTGTCGACATTCGCGACGCGTTTCCCACTTGGAACTAGACCCTGAAAATTATCTTAAATGACTCGAGACTTTTCTACCAGATTGTTCTGCATACGCGTTTAAAGAGTACTATATATACAGGTACGGCAATGCTTCCGAGCCCGGCATGGCGAAATGCCAGATACACGTACGGGATCGAATCCATTTGCGAGCGAGCGTCACGTTTCCGCGCGAACGGTACACGTGCGCGTGAATGCTCAATGCATTGTTGTCCTCTTCTTCCTCTTCATTGCTGTCTTCTTTGCCGTTGTTTTCATCGTTGTCGGCGATGCTGTTATTGCTGTGTTTACGAACAAAACAGGATCGTATCGCGCGTGCTCCGAAATGTCAGTGAACTCGAATCCGGCTGTTAAGTAGCCAGCCCGCCACCGCCACGTCTCTCTCTTCACTTTGCTTCCCCGCGACCTCCTGCTCTGCTCGGCGAAAAATCTCATTAAAAGGGTCTTCTACGTTAGAAGGCATGAAATAAGATGATCCTTCGTAATTTTTTTTTTTTTTCATAAGAAAGATTAATGTTTATCGATTTCAAACTTTTGCGTGTTTTAATATCATTATTGTAGAGTACGTACGAATTTTTATGTGAAAGGAAAGTATTCTAAATAATAAAAATATAAACACTTAGTTTGGCGGTTCGCCACGACGTAATCATTTTATGTACATCCTAGCGGCTATAATTTTTGCCTGAACTAAAAAAATCAAAAAAGATTTTTAATTTGTATAGAATATCGTCCTACAATTTAAATTAAATAAAAATTTATATAAATTACAATTTTGTGCGACTTTGAAGAAAAAAATTACGATTTTCATTAGATAGCAGCTGTTTATTTATGCAAAAAAATCGTTAATGTTGATTTTTATTTAATTTTTTAGGTTTACCTAGGGGATGATATTCTATACAAATTAAAAATCTTTTTTGATTTTTTGGTTCAGGAATTACAGCCGTTAGGATGTACACAAAAAAATTGTTACGTCGTGGCGAACCGTCAAACTAAATGTTTATGTTTTTATTATTTAGAATACTTTTTTTCCACATAAAAATTTGTACCTACAATAATTATTCTTTATGAAAATAAAATTTATGAAAGATCACCAGTCTAACGAGACCCCCTTAATGCATTTGTATATTTATATGTAACTTTTTATTTTATAAAATCAGATGTTAATAATAATTGTTAATTTAGAGTACAGTTTTGCAAAAAAAACTGTCAAAACAAAATGAAACAAATTAACAATTTCTCACTGCATTATTAACACAGCTTATTTCAATAATATTACTTCAAACTATATCGTTTCAACAATATTGAAGTAACAACCTTGAAAATATTGCAGCAATATTCTTTTTGCAATTCTGTGCTATATGGATTATAATATGTCAATGTTTTTTTATATTTTTATTATTTAAAATACTTTTTTTTCATACAAAAATTTGTACGTACTCTGATTATATTAAAACATGCAAAAAATTTGAAATCGATAAACGTTAATTTTCCTTATGAACAAAAAATTACGAAAGACCTTATTTTCACCTTATTTTCGGCCTCCTAATGTAGGAGAAGACCTTTTTAATATATCTGGGTCAGGAAAGACAGCGCGAAGCGTCGCGCCAAGGAAGGACTATTGGATCAAAGTAAATTGGAAGAGATGTATATATCCATCAAAGGAATTAATTCTATAATTCTTGAAATCAGCGATTGACAGAGTATCCAAATATTTTTTAAGATTATAAGAGCATAAAATACATGTATTAATATTTACGCTTTAAACAAACTATTATGTGAAAGTTGTGTCCATAACATTCCATTTTTATTAAGCAACACATTTTTATAGATTATTTTATTTGATATCGGTTTTATTGTTATAAACAAAAATTTTTTAAATAATAACAAAAATCTAAATTTTTTAAATATAAATATTTTAAAAATGACTTATGTAAGTTTTATTAAGATTTACCAATTAGTTTATAACAAATAAATATTTTGTTTATTTACTGAACAATTGTCATACTGACAATGTCTGCATCTCAATGTATCTTTACATAAACATTTTTGAATTCATAAAGACATTAAAAAATTACATTAAAAAATTGAGATTTTTATTATATTGATAAAATCATAAAATGTATAAAATGTATTTTATAATACATTTTCATATATTTCTATTAGAGTACAGATTTAAAAAATATTACTTTTTATTGAAATAACTTTTGATCCAGATGGTTAACTGTCTAATTTTTTGTATTACTTTTAAATGCAATTTAGAATAATCTGTAATTTTTTTCAAGTAATTTTTCAAGTAATTTTAACATATTGTATTTGTCTTACCTCCTTAAGATAATTTTCAAATTGATGTAACATATTACCTCACTCTTGCAAATTTATTATATTAATCGTGTTTTTATATTTATTGTGAATATTTATTATCGAAACGTATTTCTACTCTAAATTGGAGAGATTTTGCAATCAAAATGAGTTGAAAAAAAAATTCCATTTAACAACTACTTAACCGAGAAACCTAGGAAGGAAATTTTAAAATTTTCATGTATAATATTATATTTGTATCACGTATTATTAAGTGCTAAACAAAATTTAATCTTTAATAAGAACAAGATATATTATAATTATTTTAAAATCAATCTCTAATTTTTCATCACATAGCAATTTTTGTTAACTGATTTAATCTTTTTCCCTTCTTTTAAATAAAACATATGTATACACATATATAGAGAAAGAATTAAACAGCGCATTGCTAGGTCTTGCAAGTTTCTATCTAGAAATCCGATTAATGCTTGTTTCTATTGATGTATATCTATTAACTTTAATTTTAATTTCAAATAATTTTTTATCTCTTTCTAATTCTAAAAATTAGAATATAAATATAAAAGACGAAGAGTAAGTTAAATTGAGTTAAAGTTATTTTACATTGATAGAAACGGATATAAGACAGACGAAAATTTGAACAATATCCTTTCCTCGTTTTCCCGAGGTTGAACAGCAGTAGGACGATACGGACAAAAAGGAACGAAAGTGAAAGTTAAATGATTCGTCGGACCAACGAGGCCAACGAGGTTGTTTCTTAAATTACGCAAATAATATTGGATATATAAATATCCTGATCCTCTTCGTTTATTTTTCTATCTCCACCCATTTGTAGCTCTAATATCTTTTATGTCCCTGCTTATTATCTTCATTTAATAAATAAATAAATAAATAAATATATATATTTAAAATAAATATAAATATAATAAATTTTAAAATAAAACAGTTCAGGATATACATTCATAAGACCTTTTCTTCCTAAAAGGTCAAAGAATATCCTTTTCAATCTTTTGTATTTATTTATAAGAACTCTGTATTCTATATATGTTTCTTTTTTAGGAGAATATATATATTTCAATAAATTAAATGCATCATTCTAAAATTCAATAACTTTATCCTGAATTCCAAACAAAATTTCATGATTTTCTCTGCTGTTTT
>NW_011627758.1:795157-857191 GCF_000204515.1 Acromyrmex echinatior
TGCAGAAGGGAAGAACAGTTACGGGAGAGTATTATGCAGCGTTATTGGACAAACTGAACGACGAAATAAAGAAAAAACGGCCCCATATGGCGAAGAAAAAAGTTCTGTACCATCACGCTAGCGCACCGTTAAACACGTCCTTGAAAGCAATGGTCAAATTGAACCAATTACGATTCGAATTGGTTGCTCACCCACCGTATTCTCCAGACTTGACCCCCAGCGACTATTATCTGTTTCCAAAGTTCAAGCGGTGGTTCCGGGGAAAGAGATTCACATCGAATGAGGAAGTCATCGCGGAAACCGAGGCGTATTTCGAAGGCTTGGACGTTTCGTACTACAGAAAGGGCATCGAAATGTTGGAAAATCGCTATACCAAGTGTATCGCCCTCGAAGGCAACTATGTTGAGGAATAAATATAACTTTGTCCAAAAAACGCTTGTTTCATTAAAAATCTCGGGACTTTTCAGCCCATGTAGTATGTATATATATTTTTATAATTTAATTTTAATAATTTTAAAATAAAACTGACTTGTACACATCTTGAAGAGATTAAAGCAGGACATAAGCGTTACGTAGTAATTACTTTCCCTCTTCTTGTCCCACAAAGTTTATTGTTTTTGTTTTTTAATTCATTGTCGCTTTTGATGTATATTTCATTATGGTATACATTTTGAAAACTGATCTTTGTGTACGCGTCAAATTGTTAAGCGTGTATAAATATTATTTGATGTTTTTCTAATAAGATTGTAGGATACAAACGATTATAATTACATTACTGAATAATAATGAAAGGAGTAGCCTTAATTACGTTCAGATAATAGACATGCTTTCATACTACATCTAATATTTTGGTTTATCTTATTAATAATGTCACCTTAATGATGTCCTTTATTTTTGTGTTTGTCGAGTGTTGACAAATTTTTATTAGTTCGTTGGCTAATTGTTTTGGTGACATACTGAACTTGTGCTAGAAATTAGAAGCCGCGCGCTAGCAATTAAATTTATATTACCATACGTTCCTATAATTCCATGCAATTTCGTATAATCATGAGATACATTCGGCGAAATTTGATTATATATTTTAGAATAATTGTACACTATATTTCGTATTTTTTAATTGGTAAGTAACGATAATATAAGTTAGTAGCGTTATATTATATTGACATGACGCTGAGATACACATATGCACGATTCTGTGATAGGATTTCGCTCATCGATGTAGCAACCTCGATTGTTTTTATAACAGATAATATTATAATGAATGTACTTTTTCTTGTCGATAGTGATGAGCGGTTCGCGGCTTGGCAGAGGCCGAGGTGGCCGCCTGGCTTTGTACGGGGGCTGCGCAGTGGCAGTTATCTTGACGATGATCGTGTATCGCAACACTATCTCAGAGATGACCAGGCTTCAAGAAATGCAAGTACAATGCCTTCATCAGCAAGAATCTCTCGCTGCTCAACTACAAGGTATGTTCAATAATATGAAACATAAATAACTAAAGACATAAATAACTAAAGTCAGAAGCTGAAACCAATTGTTGATTGTCGATTTAATATTTCATTTAAATTGTGAGAATATTGGCATGATAGATTGAGACTTTGTCACGTGCCAATATCGTTCAAGACTAATGTCTATTCCTGCCAATGTAGATATATTTTAATCTTGGTTTAATTTATTTTTTATCTTTTTTGAGTTCTAAGCATTAGAAAAAGGTAAATTAAACCGAGATTAAAATTCTACATCAGTAGAAATAGCCATAAGTCATTCATATTCTAGAGAATAAAATATTGCAGGAAGTATTATAAGAACCTTAATATGTAGGTTTTATTATTTATACAATTAATTTCCTCCGATTTAACATCTCAACTAGATTTTTTGGTAACATGATAATATACGATCTTTTCAGTAATATTTGAGTACAAAGTACGACTGGAGAAGTCTCTGGCCGAAGAGAAGAGCTCGAATGCCGCGGTGAAACAAGAGTTGCAGCAACGCGCGACGCGAGAGAAGTCTCTGCGTGACAAGGACAGCATAGAGGCGATGCAGAGATTTAATTCGCTTCAGCAGACCTATAAACTCCTACAGACCGAACATCGGGACTTGCAAGAGGAATGTAAGAAGCGTGAGAAGCAGACGCTGGATGAAACTAGCAGGTTGGAATCAACGCTGCAGGACTTGCGGGCTCGCATCCGGCAGGCTCAGGAAGACAAATCCAAAGCTCTGGAGCACTTGAAGACCAAGTACCTGGAAATAATTGATGAGAAGACCCGGCTGCAAGAAAAGTACAACGAACTGATAAACAATAGAGACAATACCGGTAGTACTGTCGATCATCTTAGAAAGGAGATCTTCCAGCTTAGACGCGAATTGGAGAGCGCCAAGGTACATTACTCGTTTCCTAAAAGTAACATGATTTAGTATTAAATTTAATTACGTAAACAGATATAATGCAACTTAAAAATAAGGTGTTTATAATGATATTTATTTTATATGTAGCATAATTAATAGTTGCATAGTAGTTAATAGAAAATTAAATACATGCTTGTTTACTAAGTTCTCATCTTTACGTTTTCTTTTAAGTATTCAAGATTGCATGAAGAGAATCAAGACAATTATATAAAAACGCATTGTTTATTATATAAAAAAAGTTGTGATCTTATGCATTCCAGAATTTCTATGCTAGAAGTACACCTCCTAGTTCAGTGTTGATGACTCCTCGAGCATCAGTGTCACAATCGATGCTGCCTAAGGAAGACTTACAACCGATTCCGGCGCCGCAACAGCAACAGGTAAGTGCGCCACGGCCACCATATGTGTCTCATGATCGTCGTGCAGTCGGAAGAACGACTCCATCGGTGGAAAAGATGAATCGAAATGACGACGTCAATGAGCCAGCCAACAATATCAGGTTCGTTCAGCAGAATGGCAACATCGTTCCAGCTGGTCCCAGTGAAATGAAAGAGATCGGCGAGCAACGCGAACCCTCAGCTAACGACTTAGAACAAAAGCTAAAACAGAAAGACGTTGTCGAGCGCCCAAATATTATGAACGAAGAGAAGAATGGCTTCGATGAAGAACAAAGAAAACAGGTAATGTCGCCGCCGCTGAATCGAAATGACGATGGTCCGAGGAATGATAATGTTTTGGTAGTGCCTGGTTCGCAAGCCGAGCAACCGTTGGCACAACCTGCTGTCGAGCGAGCGTCTACAGTCGCGTCTGGTCGATCAAATGATGTCAAAGCCCATGCGGAAGATGACGAACTGCAGGCTCTGCAGGAGAGAGTAGATGGGATACTCAATCGTGATATACCCAATAATGACGATAATGGAATTCGTTAGATTTAACTTTTTATTATGCATTTATAACCGGATTATTTTTAGTTTGTCAGGATCAATTTGAGTCAGATTCTTTGAATCTTAGTCCGTAAATTACGTAAAAGGTTAATTTTTTATTATGCAAATAATTATATACAGAAATTACCTCTATTATTAAATTATAAATTTTAATGAGAATTATTTAATTTATAAAATAATTCGTAATTATACATTAATATTAATGAATGACAATTTGTTAATTATTTATTAAAAAAGATTTTTGCTGAATTATTTACGGACAATAGGGAAGATCTAATCAATTATTTAAATCAGAGTTACAGTCATTTCATTCTCTAAGTCAAATGAAAAGATTTCTCACATACAGTAAAATATTAAATATATTTTAGGACTAATTGCTTTTTTCTAACAATTCTGTATGCTTTTGGGGTAAATAGTGCTATCATTAATGTAGGATTAAAGAGAATAATAAAGTTTTTCTACTTTTCATTCATACTTTCTCGAAATGTATTTTTATTGTAATCTCTTTTTTTCCCTTTCTAGTATTGCCTTGTATCACACGCATATTTGATAACACAGATTTGATTACACTACGCTTGATAAATAAATATAATATATATAGCCAATGTCATAATCTTATATGCATGTAATGAAGCAAAATTATTTATTGTTTGAGTCATTATTCTTTTTCTCTAAATGTATTATTTAGAGATTAGAATAATTCTTCTTGTATAAACTGTATATCTCAATAAATATAATACAAGAGGAATAATTCTAACTATAAATAATAAACGAAAACGAATATGCTAGATATTTGTTTGATTACTACTTTATGATTTTTTTTGGAAAAAAACATTTGGCTGTTAACGGATGCAATCTGTAATTTTAGCGGTTTTAAAGAATTGTTTAGTTGCAAATGACATATTTATATCATTTAATATAATATTATCTATTATTAGTAGCGTTTATATTATATTATTGTTTATTGCAGACTATTCCTAATATTTACTATTCAAGTATATAAAATATATATTTGCTGACGCTTTGTGTATTATTCATTAATATTAATACGGAAGCTGTTAACATTATATATGGACTGATTAAATTCTGATTTATGGAAATCCTCGTAAAATTGTTTAACAATAAATATTATTAATGACTCTAATTAATATTTTTAATAAATATTTTCTTAAAGAATCTCTAAAAAGTATTCTCTAAAGTACAAAAATGTTATTATCTTACAAATATCTTTAGACACCTTTTTAATTATTGTACTATTTACATTATTATAGATATTTTTATCATTATATAATTCAAATGTTATTGGATAAATGTTGGATATTTAATACATATAAATTTTGTCGTGTATATACAATCTTTTTAACCGATCTTTCATCTTTTTTATCGAGCTTACTTCTGTTATTGGATATAAGACTTCATGTATGTGCGTAAAATGGCTCGAGCCATACTAAATGTGCCTGTAAATCTGTGTTCCACAATGCATTAATAAATTGTTATTACGTTTATCTGCTTGCATTTTTATTGGCAACCTCGTAATAACCTAGCTACTATTAGCTTCTGCATCGCGCTTTTACTGTATCGCCGTCGCTAATTAATTTACGTTCAAGGCTATTGCCTTTAGTTGCACTAAATAATTGCTTTAGAATTTATCAAACTGTAAGAAAAGCTTGTTTTTATTTATGTAATATAGCTCTTTTCTTTGGATTGCTAATTAATATAACTCTCAAGTGGAATTATTTTGATGTAGAATCACTGCATTAAGCACTGCTATTTACAGCTTTCTCTGTAGTTTATAATTATTAGATAATTTGATGCGAAAACACTTTTTATGCAATTATGCTATGGAAGATTTACGTATTATTGTCAATGATTTATCGATGCATAATGTCACAAGATGATTTACGTCGAACTAACGAAACGGAAAATAGAAAATATACGCAATTCCTCAGCGTATTTCGAGAAATGACAATTATTATTATAACCGGTTTTATTATAACATTATATAATTACAAGAATTGAATAAGTAAGACGTCACAACAAGCAGTTCCCATCTGTCATTGCCAAACAACTATATTATATCGTATATAATTGTGTGAAACTTTTTTCAGAGCATGGTGAGTTTACGCAAAGCGGAGAACACCACTGTAGCGAACAACGCCAATCTGGTATCACCGTCTCTTATCGATAAACCCGCGCCGCTACCGGCCAGACTACCGTCGAAGGTCAAGGTGCCGGTCGGCGTATTGCCAATACCGGAAATCATCGAGCAAAAGGTTGTTGATGACATGGATAAAAAGAAGGAGATTCGAGATGACGTGTTGGCAGTGGTTCGCAACAATTTACAACCACCTCTGCCAAAACTCGCTCCGGCGAATGCGGTGGATGACAAAGAAGAAAAGGAGCCGATAGTTGAAGCTGGCAATCTAGACCCACCGTTCGTTGTGAATCCTCCCGCGCGACACGTTGGCGAACAACTCGAGAGGAGAGCAAAAGACTCTTGGTTGAGGGTGGGACCTGGGGTACAAGAGATCGGCGATGAACTCAATCGAGTTCCTGGGTGAGCCACAGTATTTTTATCGATTAAATATAATACAGTGAATATACAAAATATTCAGGAGAGATTTTTGTAAAATAGCTTTTTAGAAATAAATATTAGTAGAAAGAAACATTAATTAGCAATTTAGTAATAATGAGTAACTATTTTGACATAGAAAGCTTCGCAAAAATAACCATTATGATCTTAGAAGAGAATAGAATTTTTTATACGTTTAAATACTACTCACATATCTAAATAATACAAAATTTTTCATTTTTGCTTATTATTAAGGTAATATGTTTTATTTATCACATATCTTTTAGGTAAAATAATTTTGAGAAATATACACAATCTATTTTATTCTTTGTTAATAAATTGCTAATTAATTTTTACTTTCTGAAAATAAGATTTTTTTATAAAGATATTTTCTCTACAGAATGAATACTTTTTACGCTCACTATATATAAATAAGCATCGTGTACCTAAATATATAATATATAATATCGATAAGTATTTAGATTATATGTATAGTTTTGAACAAATAATTTTTGAATTTATTTAAATTTTTCTAAGAGAAAATATTTAGAGTTTTAATAAATTTATTATACTATATTCTTTGATTCTAGATTGGATGATGGGCAAGCCAACGGTGGTGACGATCAGTATGATGGTGCCGATTACGACAAGGAGTCGCAGCAAAAGAACGATATTCATCTTGCGGGCGAGGATGAGGGGGAAGGTAACTTGAGAATGATTAAATCGATCCGACCGCGCAATTGATGTCGCGACTGCAAAATTATTCTCGTATCTGAATTTCAGACGAAGGCGACATACTTGAAGGCGAATATCCGAATAATTTGAAGCAAGGAAAACGGGAATAAAATCAGCGCCGTCACGCAAATGTTTTTTAACACGACTAGCAGTCGGGTGACACAAGAGGAATCGACTGAAAAATAGTCAAATGACCTGATCTGACCTGACCTGGCCGATATTCATGATCGTTCGGGTTTAATCAGCGAAAAATACTTATTGTGTATTATAATCTATACAAATCATTCGACGTGTGTATGTGTGTGTGTGTGTGTGTGTGTGTGTGTGTGTGTGTGGGGGTGTGGGGGAGATTTTTCGATATTTCATGAGAAACTAGCACAGGGACAGCTAGAAATTCAATCTATCTTCATCTTTCATACGAAAGCTCTTGTACAAGATTTTAGCTAAATATCAATATATGATAGTATATACACGGTACAAATATCGTCAAGTGCATCCGCACGTTCGACGGAGACTTAGACGGTTCTGATAACTTCAGAAGGTTCAGATTGAACTATTGTAACGTATACTTTCAAAGAAGGAAAAAAGATAAACTGTATTTTTCTAGATTTTACCGTGCACGAATCGAGTGACTTAATCGCGTTTACTTGAGACACTCAACTTTGTTATAAATGCATTGGATTTAGATTGCAGAGTTAACTTTATAACGTGATGCGACAGAAAAATTCTTCGGAAATTGAATGAATCCATTCAGTATTTTTGCATTAAAATTAATTCGCGTTGTAATGATGAAATTTATCATGAGTTACTGGAATTAATCAAATTACTTTTTTTTATATTTATAATCACATGATAATTTATATATGAGTTATATATAGAAATTGAAATGTAAGTTACGTGTGATAATATCAAACTTTTTATTACTTTTGTAAATGTAAAAGTTATAAAAAAAGGTTCAGGTAATTTCTTCCAATTCTAATTCTCCTCTCTGTTTACGTTAATGAAATTTCGTTACAAATAACTTGCATCACAACACCATCACAGCAGAATTTTTATATAATATACAAAGTTACTCTTACTGTTGCAATCTAAATCTTTTACGATATCGTTATTATGATGACAATGACACATCGACAATTGATTTTATCAATTTTGTTAAAACAGCTTATATTAGTTAAATTGTTATAGGGCCGGTTGTTCCATCTTCGAATTAACTATGTAATAATTTATTTACTGGATAAATAAAAGAGTAAAAAAGTAAAAATATAAGAGTATAAGAGAGTAAGATAGTGAGTTGAAGTTTACCGTAGTGCTGGGATTTACTTGCACATTTTCAGCTTGGTTTCTGCTCCTTACTTCACTAACCTGTGCGCAGCCTAAGTATCGATCAGCAAGCTGAAAATCGGTCAAAATGTGCAAGTACTTAAATTTTAGCACTGGTTTACAGAAGTGTGTGGAACAACTCAGCCTTAGTCTTGTTTTCCATTTTACTGGTGCCTGTCATCGCTAACGATTGCAAATTATATGCGTCTATTTTCAGTGAAATTAAAAAATAGACATTTTATCAAGTTAATATTTACAAAAATTGTTTAATAGCAGATTGGAAGATTAATAGAAGAATATTTTTTACAAGATCTTATTTATTCTGTCCTTGCCAAAAATCTAAAGAATTATGACTTGAATTGATCAAGTTAAGTACTGAAAACTTAACTGGGATGAATGAATTATTAATTAGTTAAGCAGTTTAAGACGAGCGTAGGATAATGTTTTGTTATAGTTTTAGATTTTAGTTATATACATATATATATATATATACATATACATATACATGCAGAGAGACGATAAATGTACATAACATTTTTTTCGTAATAAAAACGACTGAAAAACAAATTTTTATTGGTTTTTTTTTAGAGAATTTCTTTGCAAATCAATAATCTCGACGAATCTCTACTGTTTTTAGAAATTAATTGAAACTCGCTCCGAGTAATATGATAATATAATAGATTATCGATGGAATCAATAACTGATCAAAATTAAATTATTAATGGTTTAAAGTTTAAACATAGTTACGTATATTTCCGATGTCGACGGAGATGCGTGCTTACTTTTTCATGGTTCAAATAGAAAGCAGAAGATATTTACTTCTTGATCGAATAAACATTATTTCGTCATCTGTTGACGATGCATTTGTCATTTATTGAGGATTGCTTTCTGAAGGAGCTTTTTTCAAAAATATAATTTTACCAAAAATGCATGCTTTGCAAAAAATAAATTCAAATGATATCTTAATTTTGGAAATTAATAAATATCTATAGATATATGTAAAAATATAAAATATAAATGCAGAATATACTTCTTTGCACATTATATAAAAATAATTTGAAGTCAACTTTTTAAATCATTTTTAAAGTTAAGAAAAATGAAAAAAAGAACTTTTTTCGTAAGATCGAGAGTCAAATGGGAATAACATGATTTACATTCTTCAACTATTTTCAGAAGTTTACTTTAATACTTCAATTCTGATTCAATCACAAAGATACACAATATTAAAAATTGAAGAGAGCTGCGATAAGTGATCTCGATAAATCTCTCTCGAGCTTTCGCTCTAAGTTGGAAAAATTAATTTCAGGTTAATTAAAAAGTAAAGCACGGAAGAATATATGTGCAAGGAATGTCGTATAAAAACATAATTTGGTTATTTGGTTATTATTATATATATGATTTTTTAATCATTTATGGATCTATTTATATTACAACGTACATATATTTACAGAAACATAATTGTATTAAATGATGTTATTTTACTAGTTATTATATGACTCGTACAAGAATTACATAAGCAACACCAGCATCTTATAATATTATCGGTTCTCAGAATCGATATATATGTACATAAACACACACACACACACACACACGCGCGCGCGTGCGCGCGCGCGTATATACAGGGTGTTTGATAAATAACGATAAATCTTTCGTACAGGGGCAGAATGGACTAAATTGAGAAGAAAAGTCCCCTATCATTTTGGAATTTTTGCAATAGTTAATAAGATATTAATTGCTAAAAATTGCTGAAAATTGATCTTCAATAATTTTTTACTCAAATACTATCAACTTTACAGAAAAACTGTAAGAGATAAAAATTATTTATTTTCTTCTCGCAAAATTTCGAGAATTTTTTCAAAATTTTTTCACAATTTTTTTTAATACTCATGTGTTTTCTCATGTTGGTAATAATAAGAAAGTGCAGTATTAAAAAGTTGATAAAAAAATTTTGAAAAAATTCTTAGAGCTCTATGAGAAGAAAATAAACAATTTTTGTCTGTTGCAATTTTTCTGTGCAGTTGATAGTATTTGAGTAAAAAATTAGTGAAGACCAATTTTCGACAATTTTTAGTAACTAATATTTTGTTTATTATTGCGAACATTGTAAAATGATAGAAGTTTAATCCACTTTCTCAGTTTAATCCATTCTGCTTTTGTACGAAAGATTTATCGTTACTTATTAAACATCCTCTATATCGATTCTGAGAACCGATAATAAAATAAAATGTTTTATTTTATTTCATATATATATATCTCAACATATAAAACATTTTATTTTTGTCTGCTTTGTGAAAAACAATACAATTAAAGTAACTCTTGTAAAAATGTAACCAAATTTATCATAAGTATGCCGCTTTAATGAAAATTTGAATTCGTGGATATTTGTAATATTATTACTTTTATATTTTGTGTCTTTTATAGAAATAAATTATATTATAGAAATTCTATTCATTATAAACAAACGATAATTTTGATCCATTTATAACTTTAATTTTAATTTTATATACATTCCAATTAATATATTTTTAATGAGTATATGTCATAATTTTTTATTTAAATTTTCATATTTAAATTTCTTTCAGTTTCTTTAAAAATCGAATTTATTCTATATTTATTTAATAATTTATTTTCTAAAACAATTTGTAACATCTTTTCTCATATTTGGTAAAATTGTAGGACAATTTAAAAATTTAAAAATAAATGTAAACAAGCATATTGTATTCTTTCTTTCTAGCTTATTATACAATATTAAAAATAATACAAAAATATTCTCATCGCTCTTTACATTGCAGCGCTTTTTATACCCGTATTTCCGTAACATCTAGAAAAATTGTTTATGTGTAAAAGTACTGTGAACACATAACTTTCACGTTTCTCGTCCAGAATATAAGAGAAACAGTTTACTTATTTAGTAACCTTTTGCCCGAGAGTTATCATCGCGGACTTTATTCTCGGTGAACTATGCTTCAAACAGACTCTTGCAGCGGAATCAAGAACGCAAACATACTCTAGATTCGTGCGTGCACGAATCGTCGTTTTAATCTTTTTTAACTCGATAATTTCCCCTGGCTATCAAATGTTCTACAGTAATTCGCTCGCCTACAGGCAGCGTTATCCAACGAATCCAATGAATAGCTAAAGGAAGTTTGCACGAACGTTTCAATTATTTCGTCATTAATTTGATTGAAAAATTATCTTATATATTTTGACGGTGTTAATATACTTTCCAGACAAATATCTAGTTTCTAATAATTACTAATTTACGAAAAAAAAAGTAAAAAATTAAATTTTATCAAATGATAATAAAATAAATTTTATAAATTTTATTATTTTAAACATATTAATTAAATTAAAAATAAAAGCATTTCTTTTTTTCATTTTTATTATAAGGAAGAAAAATTTTTTTAATATTAAACTGTACAAAAGAATCATTTGATATTTTGTTAAATTATAATACATTTATGTATCATTATTTGAGAGAACTGAATAAAAAATTAAAATAATGTAATAAATAAATAGAATATGTCGAAGACTTTCGCTCGAGGAGGTTTATTTTGACAAGATTTGCCACAAGTAGCATTGTTATATGTTTTGAAGACATCGCAGATATGTAGTCACGTTGCTTAGACAAGATGCTCACGTCAGCGACGTTTGTCTACAAACATATCAAGTGGTCGTCTTCAATTATCCTTTTGTGAATCTTCTTACAGATTAAAAGTGCTCACGTACTAGCGACCTTCGTGCAAGGTTGCATGACCGCATTGTGAGTCACTTTCTCATATAAAAAATTGACGAAAGAAATTGACGGGAATTTATTTGATGAAATTATGAATCCCTAATATTCAAAATTCAAAGGTTTACCAAAAATAGATATAAAACATGAATTAAAATAAATAGATCAAAGATATACGTATCAAGAAATGCAACATGTAATTGATATAATTATTAATATTGCGTTGAATATAAAATGTAATGAACATGAATATAATTGTATTATATGTTACTATTATAATTACTATATTATAATATTAAAACGGTTTTTTTTATTTAAAAGTAACATAGAAAGAACAATTTTATGAAAGTGTATTTAAAACTTTAGCTGGATAAATCTGAAACTAATTTAGTTAGTCCATCAAAATAATTATGTAGAATGCTCAAATTGGTTACTTAATTAGTACATAAAAAAACTTTTTGCATCATTACTCATTAATCATGTTTGAGTATCCTACATAATTATTTCGATGGCCCATTAAAATTATTTTCAGATCTGCATTTATAATCAAAGTTTTAGATATTTTAGAGAAATTATTCTTTTTAATCTTAATAGGAATTTACGTAACTTCGTTAAATAATTCGTCGATATTTTACGTGATTCACCAACTTTCCACAAGAATAATTATGTTTCGCAGAATATATTTCGAGAATCTGTGATTTTAGCTGATCGCGCGAAGATGTAAACTGAATCGCACACAACACCGCATCAATATCATTTGCAAATCAGAGAACACTCGTGGACGTAAACGTGCGAGTTTTATGCACGAGGTATCTCGGAATAAAACTGAGAAACCACCGTAAATCAATTATGTATGCTTCAACGATCGATCTTTCAAAAAGCCTACAGGGATGAAACTTTGCTCTCAAAATATAGTATTTCTTGGAGGTTTATCCTAGGTATACAGAATGCAGCAATTTGCCGCGTTGCTCTCCTTTTCTTCAAATTTATCGCAAGTGAATTTAATAAAAATTTTAATGCATTTATTTATAAGTCGCATTTTATAAATGTATGTTTTTTTACAAAGATATTTGAGAGAAGCAAAGTGGAGGAAATATCACGTTCGTAAAACAGCCACGTTGATAAATCCTGAATAATTTTCTGGTTATCGTTTGATTCATGAGAAACACGCAATAATTAAAATAATACAGTTGCTAGCTTCCTTCGTTGGCTCGTCGACTTGTCTCTCTTAGTGACGTTTTTTGCAACCTTCGACCTTGGAGGCTTATATACGTGAGTTTGGACCATTCATCTAGTAAATTTTCGCAACATATATTTCGTCTCGCCGAAGATTTACAATATATACACGCATATATATATATATAATACAAGGTGATCCACGCAAAAGTCAGCTTTCGAAAATATCTGTAATTTATGGAAAATTTTTATCTGAGAACTAAAAGAAATATTAATATTTTTTTCACTTTTGCTTTTTTCGTTACTATTTACTATTAATCGCTAGAATTATCCTTAACGAGAAACTCTAAATTATTCCAGAGGAAAATCAGAGTTTTATTAATTACGCAAAAAATATTTTTCTGCTTTAGCTAAAATTATAGTTATTTTTTGTATCTGACAGAAAATTATGTATTATACGCGTAGAATTTGTAGTATAAATTTAATTTCTATCTCTGTTATCTATATAATTAGATACAATACATATCCAATATTGCAGTACTTAGAAATTTATCTAATTTATCTATTTTAGCTATTTTTTTGTAACTTAGATAATTTTCGCTATAACTGCAAGATTATTTTAAGTGATTGTAATGAAATTCCAAAAATAATTTTAAAAGTAAAACAAGGATGTGAATGTCGCTATTTCCAACGATTTTCCATTGAAACAGTTTGTAACAATTGCACGTGGCCACCTTGTATATACATATATGTATTAGTACATCGACGAAACTTGCTTACGAACGATCACGGGACTGACGTAATGTCTCCTAGGCCCCACTACGCTAACCGAAGATCGGATCGAGGTTTCAAAGTCCCTGACGAAGAGCAAGCGAGCGCCAGTATGCTCCTTTCGTCACTGAAGGTAAGATACGTATAGAAAGTATTGGAAATAATCAATCATCAATATAAAGGACATTGAAAATTTATTTAATATTAAATGAAAGCGTAGATTGTTACGAAATAATTATTACGTTGAAAATTAGAAAGAGTAATAAAGTATCGCTTGAAGAAATAAAATCCTTAAAGCAATTAAATTGAAGAATTAAATGTATAAAACAGAAAAAAAATTTTTCTGATTAATGTTAATTGTGTATTGATTCTCAAAGATCATTTGATTTTCTATATATTTCTTTGTTGAACTGTAATCGTAATATAATATAATATTTTGGATAAAATATTTTCGTTTATTTTCAGAAAAATTGCACAGTAAAAGTATTATCGCGTTAATCTATTAATAATTGGGCTAATGCAAAGTGACATACATTTAACATTTGTTCGATGGATTGGATTAATTACGGACTCGTTATAATTTCAGACAGCGAAGATGAAGACGTTACTCTCGGCCGTTTTCGTGGTGTTGTGCATCAAGGCAGTGTTCAGTGCAGATCCTCATGAACACAGCAAAGTAGTCTGCTTTTGGAATAGTACAGCTTACGAGAGGCAAGGTGAGATCATTCGTGCTAGTTATATTCATTACTCATATTCTTGAGACGCATAAAGCCTGTGTTGAAATATTCATAATCTTATAGATTACCTAAAGAAAACAATTTTCTCGAGAATTGCTTCTTGAGAATTAGAAGCTATCAAGCATGTATAATATTTTTAAGGAAATTTTGAAATAAGAAATAAGAATTTAAGAAATAAGATATTTGGTGTAACGTTCGCTAATTTTATTATGCAACAATAATAAAAATTAAAACATACGTTATATTTTTTTTACAATTATAAGATAATATAATTAAAAATAACTTTTATTATCAAGTCACAAAAAGTAAGTCGTTTATGAAAAGATAATTTTTTATTTATCTTTTTTTGAATTTTTAAATAGCAATAGCAAACGTTAAATATAAATTTTGTAAATTCAAGTTTAATTAATTATTGTTAATATAAAATATATTTTTACTAAATTATATGTTATTTTATGTCTAACATTTTAAAATTAAAATAATTATGAAACAAATATATTAACATTTTTTCACTGAATTTATAATATAATATTTTCTATTTTAAAATATTTGTAGCTAATAGTAATATAAGTTCTACGTCGGAATTTCTCTGGCTTGTGTTTATTAGAGAGTATTATGTCGATACTTTGTGTTTGTATTGAACTAGACGTTAAAGTCAAACACACCGCAAAGAGCATTGTAAATCTAACATAAACATTCCACGTGTCAATTCATAACTAGAAGCTAATATCACAAATTATAAATGTGAGAATTAGATTTTTTATGTTTTTTAGTCTTCAATTTTAATTGTTAAAACAATTATTTATTTACAAGATATACACTTCATATGCACAAAAGTTTTTCAGTTAAAATAATTATTTCTCGTTATCAAGAAATACGCTTTACGTTTACAAAGTTTTTTTGTTTTCAAAGGTCCAGCGAAGTTCCAACTTGAGGACGTTAAATCCGCCTTATCTCTTTGTACTCATCTTGTTTACGGATATGCTCATATCAATTCCAACTTCGAGATTGTTCCCGGTTCGCCGAGTTTAGATACTGGATCGGGCTATTCCTATTACAGACTCGCCACGCAATTGAAGCGATCGTTTCCCGATCTGAAGATTTATCTGAGCGTTGGGGGAAATTCAGATCCTTACGACGAAGAACACAAATACCTCGTATTGGTGAGTGCGATATCGATGTTATGATTTCATTGTTTCGAGTAACAATTTTTAATATTTAATGAAAAAGATCATTGAAGTGAAACTCTTCATATCTAATTTAAAGTAATCGAGGGATACGTTCAGAAATGAAATAAGATCGCAATAATTAGCAAAAAAGCAATAAAATAAAGAATTAAATAAAATGAAATTTTTGAAATCGATAGACCGAGACTTCGGAAGGCAGAACAAAGTTTATCAACTCTGTAAATCGGCTGCTGAACGACTACGACTTCGACGGAATTGACTTGGCATGGCAGTTCCCACCAGTCAGACCCAAGAAACAGCGCAGCGCTCTCGGGTCCTTCTGGCACGGTCTCAAGAGCAAACTCGGCTACGGCAAATTCAAGGACGAGAAGGAGCAGGAGCATCGCGATGGTTTCACAATCTTGGTCCGTGACCTCAAAGCGCAACTCAGACCGAGATTCAAAGCTCTGACTCTCACGGTGTTACCTCACGTTAACTCTACCGGTTAGTAGTTCAAGTGAACGATAATTAATTAATAATAAAATTAATAATGTAATATTGTATATTAATAATTATTATTTATGATCCTGATTACTGATAAGCAGTCCCTTAAAGGACCTTATAAAACAGAAATCTAATACTAGTCAACTTATTACTATTCGGAAAGAACGGTTTTGCTGAAATATCTAAAAATTTAGAAATACAAATCTGAAAATAATTTTGTTGATTACCAAAATATAATTTAGGACGCTCAAATTAGTTGCTAGCATCGAAAAAATTGTATTCTTAATTTAAGAATATCTCACTTACGTATGTTTTCTTCTAAACTAAGCCAAGATTCTTAAGAGGAAGAGAAATCATCTATTATAAATGATCATATTCTTAATATAAGAATGTACAAGATATCCTATTTCTAATGATGATCTCATATATCTTTTGAACAATGCATTTTAGAAAAAAATGTTTCAAATAAAAGTTGCATGATTTTATTTTGATGATTCATAATTTTAAGATCTATATCTATCTAAATATTTTTTGATACTTCAAAATCACTTTTTCTACGTTAAAAACAGTAATTACTTATTTGAAGCAAAAAGCACTGAACAATAATATTTTTGATACTTAAAATAAGTAATTAATATTGTTTTTCAGTATTAAATTGGCCAGCATCTATACGAGTATATTGAATTTCTGTAGAGGATATCCATAATTGCAAGTAAATTATATTTTAATGATTATATATTTTTCTTTGACAGTTTACTACGACGCTAGATTATTGGCGCCCAACATCGAAGCCGTACATCTTTTCGCTTTCGATCAAAAAACACCAGAACGCAGTCCAAAGGAAGCTGACTTTACGGCACCAATCTATGCCAGTTACGGTCGTGTAGCGGAAGACAATATCGATGTTGCGGCAAGGTAAGTCTCGCTCCTTTTCCACAACGCGTCTCCATTATTTTCCCATATCGTCGCGAAATATAGTTTAACATAACGCAATCAATTTATGGCAGTTACGGAGACGAGGGAGACAATATTGACGCTGCAGCAAGGTAAACATACCTTTCTTCCCGTAATGCATTTATTAATTTTAATATATGTATAAAATATATACCCCGCCTAGTAAATTTACATGCAATTCTCATTTTTTATTTCCCTTAATTTTTCTACATTAAATTATCATATTCAATTATATTTTCTCCTATGCTTAATTCATAATTTGTAAATAAATTATATGATGCATAATTCATTTTTTATCAAGTCAATTACTATTTACAATTATCTATCTATATATTAACATTCATAAATATTCATCAACAATCTTAACATCTCAGAAGCTAAAAGATTATGTCTACATTTATGTAAATGTTCCTTTTTATACTGGATGCCTCCCTAACTTGTCCACTAAAAGTGGAGACATTTTGCACAACGCACCGCTTTTACAGCTCGATAAGAATAGCATCGAAATAACAAAAGTAATTCCTCAGGTACTGGTTGGAGCATGGGACTCCCGGTAGCAAGATCGTCGTCGGTATTCCTACGTACGCTCGCACGTGGAAGTTGACAGAAGACAGCCAGATTTCCGGCGTACCGCCCATCGTGTCCGACGGTCCAGGTGCCCCTGGGCCCAACACCAACGAACCGGGTGTGCTGTCCTATGCCGAGATGTGCTCCAAGCTGACCGAGCACGCGGCGGGACGTTTGAGACGAGTCGGCGACCCATCCAAGAAGTACGGCAGCTACGCTTATCAATCTTACAATGGTGAAACTGGAACCGAGGGACTCTGGGCAGGCTACGAGGATCCAGATACCGCCGGTAACAAGGCTGCATTCGTGAAGTCCAAAGGTCTTGGCGGTGTGGCGATCGTGGATCTGTCCCTGGACGATTTCCGGGGTGTTTGCACCGGCGACAAGTATCCTATCATTAGGGGAGCTAAATATAAGCTGTAAAGAGCGAAGATTCGATCTGGAGTAATCGGAATCGAAATTCGAATCTATATCAATATTCGACTGAAGGAAGGAAATATCGGAACAAATATTTCTGATGCTGGCCACGATTTGCGTACGATGGTCGTATTTATATGTATTGTCCGACGAGCGCGAACTATCAAGACTTTTAACGAGAGAATTTTTAACGAGAGAATTTTAATGAGGATCGTGATAGCACTTCGAATGTATTGTACGTGAGGATAATAAAAAAATATCGTTGCTTTATTATTCAAATAGTTTGATCTTAATCCTCTCTATTATTTTCGAAAGATAAGCTCATCCTGTAAAAAGAGTGCGCTAAAATCGTCTTATAAGAGTTCTGCTTGCACACAATTGTCTAATATTGTCTTATATATACAGAGAAAAAATGTATTAAATTTTAATAAATTTTGATTAAACTTAACATTTACTTACGATAAATAAATATTTACTACATAAAAAGAAATGACAGTTAAATCAAATTAATGGTTTTTGTATCAATAAATATGTTTACATTTAATAAATATTCAGCTAGTATTAAATCACATAAATATTTATTAAAATTTATATTTTTTTCTCGATGTAAGAATTCAGTTTACATACAATTATTACTTACACGTTAAAATCATTGTCTGTAAAATAAAATTAAAAAATTTGTATATTATCATTTAATTTCGAGAACGGATAAAGTTATATAATTTTACTAAATAAACTACCGTCAGTTTTTTTGTTTTATATTCGCTGATAAATAAGAAAGCGTTGATTCTGTAAAGGACAAAGGAAAAACTGGGAGTTGCACATAGATAGAGACATTCACATATATGATATATATATATATATTTTTTTTATATAGATAATATATTTTTTCGTGCAGTCTATTTTTCCGGCCAAACGATATATTTGCACGGGTGTATAACAAAGGTTCTCCTGTAAACGGACTATAGACTCGTTAACATATCCAACATCGAAGATTACGTCAAACCAGATACAATTAATAATCCGCAGCCATTCTCACGCCGGTTCGAGTCAAACCTCCTCTCCTATCTCGACACAATTGTGAATTCAAAATAAAATTATAAAAGATACGCACACATAGTGAATCGTTGGTAAATCTGATTATTCTATCGTGATTTATTCGACTCGCAATCTACTGATCGCGCATCTTGATCGTGCTGAACGCTGTGTGGTGGATCGTATCCTGTATCGTAGGCCGATATTTATAGTCAATTTCTATTTCAAGACTATTTTAAGTAATCTTACACTGAAAGAAAAGATTGGTTGCTGCAACAATTTAGATAGTAAAATATGGCATAGCATTTTTATATGATTACAGTAATTAGTTTTTGGTTGTAGCAGCAAATTTTTAGTTATGTTAGTCTAGTTAGTCTATCGAAATCATATACTGACATTGTGGATAGGCTAACGTAACTAAAAATTTGCTGCTACAACCAAAAATTGACTACACTGCAGCCATATAAAAATGCTATGTCATTTACTAAATTATTGCAGTAACCAATCTTTTTTTTCAGTATGTATGTAATAAACTGTATTAGTATATCTTAAGTAGTTTTAAGATACTAATACAGTTCTGTAATTAGTAATATTTTAAGACTGTACTTAAAATGATCTTAAATATAAGAACCGACTATGAATACCGGCAAAAAAAAAAACTAGTATTTCTTTTTACAAAATACTGGGAGCTTTGTCAATAACTTTATGTCTCTCTACGCTATAGTTGATAATGCGATAGAGTTACGTTAACGAAGAAAGGGCACTCGTGAGAATATATAACCGACAACATATAACGAAACGATATTTATTTAATCCCGCTTAATATTTCTAGGTCTACGATTATTTCACCTCGATTCGCAAGTCCACGCGTGTTAAAACCGATGGAGTTCTTGTAAATGCTCCTTAAATGCCACTTAGACATCCCCCCCCCTCACTTACAAAAATTTAATACTGGAAGATATGAATTAATTATTTGATTATTAAAAACATTGTTGTTCTTAACAACAATGCTTTTAATAATAAAAATAAGTAATTTTCAGTATTAAACTAGCCAGTATTAAGTTGAACTTTTGTAAGGGATAGCACAGGATTCGATTCTTCGTGATCACTCACGAATAAAAAATGCAAATTAATTAAAACGCAGAAATGAATTAAAACGCAAGTATTGAAAGCAGTTTGCTACTTTGATGATTACAAAGAATCTTGTTTATTTTGGACTCCTCACACATGTATATATAGTAATAAATCATATACTGGATAAAGGAATGAATAGATTACATCAGGATATCCGTTGAAAAAAATGACAGACTCAGCAAATCGCCTAAAAAGACAACCAACAAATAAAAGTTGCTTTTTTAAAAAATAACTAGAGACAGTAAGACAGTAAGACAATTTTGAATATAGTACAATTCGGAACGAAATAAAATTTGAATTCAACTTTCAAAGTTCAAGTTTGGTAACTTTGATCATTGTGTTACTGAAGGGGGTACCAAATGGGAAAAAAATCAAACTTGAACTTCAAGAATTGGATCCAAATTTATTATTTTATTTTATTCAGAACTATGCCATGAATTGTACCACTTTATTCTGTGTTTCATTTATATCAATTGATTCATTATTCGTTATTCTATTCATAAAAATATTACGGCACAGTTAAGAAATAAACTTTATATTTTAATTTAAAATACACTGTTAAAAAAGCAGAAATTTGCTTTCGTTATATGTAATGGAAATTTCAAACAGGTACATTACATTTAATGTTGTCAATAAAAATAAAGTTGTAAATAACTTAAATTTAACGTTTACTTACATTAAATTTCATTACATTAAATCTACATCTATGTATACAAATATACTTTGCAGATCATCAAATGTAATTTAGTGTTATAAAATTGAATTCAATTTATGTAACTTAAAAGTACATTAAATTTCATGACATTTTTAACAGTGTATATGTACAAATATGTTCAATATATCTCGAAACGACATGAAAAGAACGTCTATGGAACATTTTGAATTTATAATATAATATTTCATTTTAGCTGATCTTCGTTATTAGTAAATCCACATAAAAATGGGCAAGATTCTTTATAAGATCCGATCGAGATTAGTACCGTACTCACTTTCATCGCTCGTACGATTTTAACGCGCAGTGAGCTCACGCGAACCGACTCTTCTCTCTGACGTTCGTGACGTTCGTTCGCGGACAGAAGAAGGGCTCGTTCGCTTTATCTATTTATTTATATGCTTGTGGGTTGCCTACGACACGACGAGGGAAAGTGCGTATCTCGAATCATCGCGTCACGAATTACGTCAAATCACACATCTTGTTTGTTTTATGTATTTAATACTGGAACGTTCATTCAAATACTTAGATTTTATAGGCTTTAATGCTGTCGCGACGCAATATGGCACTTGGATTACGCGTGTACATCCATTGTTTGTAGGTACTTGCTGCTCTTCTCTGGACTATCGCTGTTAACGAGACAACTCGAAGAGCTAAGCGAACGTAGGAGGTATATCACAATCTTTTATTTATTCTCAAATATAAACTGTTATTTGCCAGTTACTTCAGGTTCGTCGTTAATTTAATAACGATAATATGAATGAAAGTCAAAGGTGAAGCGCAATTGGCTCGTTATCAAGAATTAATTATAATTATAAATGTCAGCTTAAAAGACAAATTAAAATGTTTTATATTTTAACTTTGTATTTTATATATTTTAAAAAAATTAAAATGTACGTAATTGGAAGCAATTTTATTTTCTAGAAACTACTGTTTTCTCTATATCGTAAATGCAATATACTTCCTTCATCCACTCGTTCCTCCAATCGCAAACAAGCGATTCGCAAAACCGCCGTGCGTGAATAATTTTCACGCCCAACACGATATACCGTCGGTGTGATTTCTTGTTATATAAAAAATTATTCGGAGTGGTGTTGTCGCGCGAAACTTGGGAGGAGCTCGCGATTAAGCGTCCGCGATGATCCCAGGCAGTTTAGTGGAATGAAATTGGTTTTACTTTCTCTCTTTTTTCTCGCTTCCTCGCTAATCCTTGGTTCGCTTTTGCGCGAATGCGGGTACAAACGATTAATTAGCTCCGATTATACGGAGATAAAGTGAATCTCGACTTTTAAACCAAGCGACGAAGCGATATTTTTCACCCTGCAACGCGGTATAATAGTGAATAAATCGTTCATTATTAAGCTTTTTCTTTTGAGTCGCGACACTGACCACTTCGTCCTATAAAAGTAAAAATGCCCGATCAAAGCAATAAAGGGATATTGGATCTCGAGATGCCAGAGTAGATACGCGGCGGATCAGATACGCAGCTAAGAGGAAATAATCTCTATCTTTAAACTGAGAAAGTAGCTAGGAAGAACGAAACGGAAACAGTTTCTGTCTCTAGAAGTGCTTTGCGCGTTATCGAAGCCGCGATGGTTATCGAAAAATGACGCTTCGGAAAAATGCGTAATTGATTTTCTCGTTATTAATACCCATACTTAACGGTACAATGAAAGAAATTAAGACTAAAGATTAAAAAATATGGGACAATTAAAATAAATTGCAAATTATCAGAAAAATTGTTAGAAAAATTATTAGAATTATTAAAAGAATTAATTATTAGAAAAATAGGGAAACAAAAATGAATACTTGCAATTCCTTTCACCTAACACTGTCACTACAAGAATGATTTACGACTCAAAATATACAAATTAGTCGCCTTTAGCAGAACATTTAATTTGCACTGTTGGAAGTTTACCGAGATAGGGCTATTTCTCTAAAAATACAATCCAATTAGCATCACGGAAACTTTCGACAGTTACAAGGTGAACATTGTGCTGAAAGCGCTCATTAATGTAAACAACACAAATAAAACTTTCAGACAATTTTCACATATAAGCAAAACTGAAATATATAAATAAAAGACGAAGATAAATGCACACGGGAGACTTTTCGTCGCGCCGCGACTTCCCGTTTGTCCTTCCTCGTTCTATAAAACTGAAACAAAGAAATTAAAATAAAATGAAACTTACCGAAAATCATTAAGTATACCAAAACAGACTTCGATCTTTGCGGCTCTACCCGGCCGCGAGTAACGCCCGAAAGCAGGATTCCAGATACGAGCGTATCAGAGTCCTACGGTGTTTCCTTAAGAAGTTTGTTACACGCTTTTTTTTTTTGGTTTCTTTTCATTTTTCTCTTTCTCTCATTTTACGCTAATCTCTACATGACGGAACATCGTTTGACGTTGTACCTATTATCTTGGTCCACATTGTTAATGCTGAGTACCTTGAGGAGCTTCTCAGTATCCTTGAAGCCGTGCCTGCCGCGCTGCTGCTGTTTCATCAGCATCATCGTCGCCGTCGCCGTTTTTTTCTTTTTCTTCTTCTTCCGCTTGGTCTGCGGCAACGTCAGCTCTAGCATCTGCTCGAGCCGCAGGCGAATAGGCCAACCGGCGTTACCGTCCTCGGTGTCGCGATGATAGGTGTAGCTCGACGTGTTAGGCTCCTGCTGATCCCGGCGCTCCCACCACCACGGGTTCTTGCACGTCTGTTGATCGCGTTGGGGTTCCTGATAACCGTCTTCCTCGGCCATCGGCCGTCTCGGCTGCACGAAGGAGTCGTGAACGCGAACCGGTCGTGCCAGGGAGGATCTCTTCTTGAGAACTGGCGTCAAGTGCGCGGATTGATGCCTCGCCAAGGATTTGCTCAGACTGCCTCTCGTGCTCCGAACTCTCCTGAGTTCGTCGGGAGACATCGGTGCCTCCTCGTCGAGATACAACTCCGCACTCGAGGCTGGTAGATGATAATTACCGCGAATCCGGTGACTAACGGCAACGGCCTCACCGTCGTTCTTACCGTTATTGTTGTTACTGTAATTATTGTTGTTGTTCCCACTGCCGCTGGGGTTGCTGTTATCTACGTGACGACACTGTTCGGCGCATTGCAGACAATCGTAATACTTTTCGGCAACGTGACGACGCATCGAGAAACGATCACGCATATCGGTGCAACGTCGACGTTCGTTGCTCACAATGACGCTACCGCCGCGTACGACTTGGTGATGATAAGGCTGTCGTCACACCTCCTGCAGGTACTTGAGAGGGCAGAGAATTTCCTTGTAGAGAACGTCGCCCTCCTTGCCCGTGTGATCGGCGGAACGCACGTCCGCTGCGCATCTTACCATCGCCACCCCGTCCATCTCTTCGCCCACTTGGATCACGATCTACATATATATATATACATTGTGTAACGAAACGAAAAGATTAAACTTTTGCGTTCGCTCTCTCAAAGTAGGGCGGGGCTATTCTGTCAATTTCAAACTTAAACTAATACATGATTGAGGCGGCAAACAGTACCTCTTTGCAGTGTCGTGATTACAATTACTTTATACAATCATGATTGCTTTTTGAGAGTACAAGCACGACTTTAAATATTCAATATGTACTGTTCAGAAACACAAACATTATCACAAGAAATGAACAAAAATTCTGAAAAAAGTTCTGCTGTATCCTATAAAAATTCTTTTAAATGTAAAAATTTAATAAGTATTGATATGAGTAAAAGGCAATGCGAATGGAAAATTTGATGTGTCGGTGATTTTTCTTTTCAAATACTTCACGGATCGTTTCAAACAACATTTTTAACACCATGCAACGCACATAAATACCTGATCTCGTAGCAGAGTTTGATCAGCCAGCTGCAAATTGCGTGTGACTTGAAGAGTCCTTTGACCAGATTCCACTCGCATAACGTACGCACTTGGAAAATAACCAATACGGCCACCAAGACATTTGCCTTTCCACCAGTCTTTCTCAGATTTGTCGATCACCGTGATTTTGTAACCGGCTCTGTAATTACGAGGTGCACGTACGTAAATCAACATTCCGCAATCAAACGCACGAATGGTATCGAACATTAATTGGAGCGTATATTAAATTAGTTATAATTTGCAATATACGAGCATGAGAAAAGAGAACAATCTAAACGAAATAGTTATTCTTGCGTAATAAATCATGATGAAATTTATTACAAAAGCAAAATGTAACGCAGACCGTATTTTCCTCGTATTTTAATCGTTAATATCAGAAAAGGGTGTTACAAATTAAAAGGCAGCTTATTATGTCCGGGAAAAGTAAAACCGATATCATTGCTCTTATAGTTTTTGAGATGAAAAATATGATGGTGTTAGTTAAAATTACGTCACATAATGGGAGTAAATAAAAAATTCAATTTAAATCGAGAAAAAAAGCTTGGCGTTGCAGTCATTCATAAGATAGATTACCACGCTTCATGTTCTAGAGAGAAATAAAAAATCGGATCGACGTCAATTAGACGTTGACAGACATCTAAGTGACATCTAAGTGACACCTAATTGATGTCTAATCGACGTCAATCTGTTTTTTATTTCTTCATGGAGTATCGTCGGTATTACCATCATGTTTTTTGACACATTAAAAATAGAATAAATATAGATTATCTTATAAAAATACTATATATATTTAAAAAGCAAAAACATTTGCAACTAGATTAACAGCCATACTCTTTTAAGAGTACATGTAATCTTTTTGAGATCGTAAAACTTCTGGTCATTTAATTAAAATCTAATATCTATATCATTATATATTAATAAGAATTATCATTAATAAAAATTATTTTATATATTAGTAAGAATTATCAATAAAAATTATTTTGTTCCAGGAATTTTATTTTATTAAACCTACATTTAATGCATAAGAAAATTATACTCTCTCCTTCGATCTCCGGGTTATCTTTTATATTAAAAAGTAAGTTTAAATGCTTATAATTCAAAAATTAACTTTAAGTGCTTATAATTAAAAAACTATTATACTCTCCACATTTTGGTATTAGATTTTCGTCTCAAAATGATCTTGGAAATCTGTCCTTAAGCGTTATTACGGTCTTTACCGAACACCCTGCATATCTGTTTCAATATCAATGACTCGTCTATGTTAATACGCGAGATTATGCAACAAGCTATTTATATATGTAAAAGTAATTACATATACTCGATTTTATTTAATGTTATTATGATATATACATCGTTATATGATATATTACGTCGATATTGTTATTCCTTGCCACTTCGTTCAATTGCTATTGTACAAATACAAAATTGAAACTTCGCGCCCCAAATCGCGCGGGAAGATAGCGTCGCTATGAAGTTAGCTGCGTATGCAAGTCACGTTCCTTATTTCAAGCTGACTCGCTTTGCACCAGCGCGGCGCAGCGGCGTATAATATTCGGGACAATTGAAACACAACTGTTTTGTTACGAAAACCGCAAAATGCAAACAATCGCTGCACCGTTATCGTTGTTACTGGTGAACTATGAAAATATCGCTTTCCTGAAAAATCTTGAGAAATATTGGGTGCGTTTAACCACCCACAAAGCAGCTAGCTTGTTCACCGAGCGATTGAATGTGATTGGTTGGATCTATAAGTAACAACCAATCATGTTTATTTGCTTGGCGAATAGGTTAGCCGCTTTGTAAACTTGAATGCGCTCATTCACTGGCCAGCGCGTCGTCCTGTTTGCCAACTCGGGGCCGACAAGAGTAATAGCATTTTTCATTGGCAGAACTGGTGCGCACTCAGTGCACATTAAAGCTGTTGTAACTAACCTAAACTAAATGTAAAAGTGAGATATCTCAGTTAATAAAATATCCCATAGGTGCATCCAGAAGCACAATCGCTTACTGAGCGCTTAGTGATCTCTTGTACCTGTTTGGTCTATATTTTTAGATCTAATGGAATATGTCAATCAGATGCAAGAGCTGAACATAATTGGTTGTTACTTATAGATTCAACCAATCATATTCAATCGCTCAGTAAGCATGCCTAGCCACTTTGTCGTCTTGAACTCGCTCATTGACAGTATGGAGTTACGTTGCCCGCTGTCAATCATCCAAATACTCAATCAGCGTTTCTTCGCGTTTTCTCACAATTTATTCGTACGGGAACAGGTCTTGCGAGTGTCGGCCTTGTCAGAGTTGTCGGACTGAGTGACGGATGATGATTTCGAACCGTGAGTTGTGCGTGATGTTAAACGTACACGATCGTGTCTGATGCCGGTCATCCATCTATCCGTCCGCTTTCAATCTGTTCGGATTTGTAAGTGTATCTAGAGCTTCGAGGAAAAGGAAATATGGAGGAGAAAAGCAGAATCGACCGACAGAAGTAATTTCGATAGAATAACGGTCGACGAGTAGCGTGCCCGTTAATATTTTCTTGACGTTTGAATTTTTCGTTGACAGTGACGTACTTTGAGCTCACAAATGTATACATAAGTTAATTTACAAGATTCTCGCAGTAGTGAGTATCTAATTAGACGCGAGATCTAACTTGTTTAATTGAAAAATTCGCCGTTGGATACTGCAGTTTGCTACATTTAGCGGGACAGATTCGTCAAGTAAACTCCGCGCGACCATTGAAGTTGTTGAATAAAATTATATCGCGTCATATATACCTACATGATAATTTCGTCGAATGAAAATCCATGCGACCATCGTATGAATAAAGAATATTGCATCGGTAATATAGATTATTCTTGGTGATTTGGAATGCTGTAGAAAATATAACTGACGACGATTATATAGTAATCTAATTGAGATTACGTAATTGTATTATTTATTAACTTTGCTAGTGCATTAAAATGCAATGAGCAAATAAATGAATCGTAAAAGTGCGCGAATGAATTATCAGTGTCATTTGAAACAATGAGCAATCTTTAATGATAAGTGTATGCTAATTATTAATTTTATGAATTTTTAGGTTGAAAGGATAACTAGAATCAGCGGAGTAGCAGAGAAAATAAGGAATGAAGAAGCAGCTGACAGTGCATCGACTTGGTATTAATTTATTATTTACGGCATTTATGCGATCAATGTCGCGTCATTCGCAATATTTTTTGTCGTTGCATGCAAGAATTTTAATAATGGAATTACAAATACTTGCGTGCGGAAGAGTGTTTAAGGTATGTACATTGTTATAATTTACTCTTAAATTATATTTTTTAAAAATTATAATTGCACAAATTATTTATAAAATAAACTAAATATTCCAAATGATTTGAATAAATCTGATCTTCTAATTAATTATAATATTTGAGTACATACTATATAAAGAAAAAAATAAAATTAGAAAAGTTCAAAGTAAAAAATATGTAAAAATATATATATAAAAAATATATAAATGTATATAAAATACATAAATATATAAAAAACAGTTCTTATTTCAGGTATACTTTATCTTTTTGAGTGTTCATGTTTATAACTATTAGATTATTAATGTGAGAGGCTTGAGGATGATGGAGAAACGCTGGTTTTTTCCATGCTATACGAAACAAGTTCTTACTTAAGATCTAGCTCGTCTGGATGTCGTGCCTCGAAGTTGTACAGAACGACGTAGAGATTATTCGGCGGCAGAACACGCTTGCCGGGTGGATTCAAGTGATTCTGATTATTGGTGTGTGGCGACGGACACGGCGACGTGCTCGCCGACGAGTATGACTTCTCATTATCGTCCGGTAGCTCCATACTGGACATCCGAATGGCGTTTCGCACATGTTTGTGCATACCGTGACTCTGACCCGGGCTGCAGGGCGCTGGAAATAACATTTGCACGCGAACCTGCGGCTCGTTATTATTGTTCAAAGACTAATTAGGCTGGCACATGTAAAATGACAATTTCGCGCTTTCATGTAAAATTGAATTAAGTTCTTAAATATATTCTATATCATATTCTTTTGAAGCGAGCAACTGCAGAATTTATCTAGATAAAACGGAATTTTTAAAAAAGAAAAATTCTTTGCATTTAAAAACTTACATGTGTATATGTATGTCTTAAATTCATTAAAATGTATTTTGTTTTTGATATCTTTTCTCTCTCACGTGTATCAGATTTATATTACAAATTACTATTTATATTACTATAAGGTTACGTATATCGATTTGCAAATTATAAAATAATATATAAATGTTTTAGTATTTTGCATTTTATTAATATTGTTTCGTAAAAAATTTAAATTCTTTGAATCCGAGAATTAAAATATAAATTTATAAAAACATTTACATACGATAATTGAGAACAAAAAAAATTTATTAACTTTCGTAACTCGAATATTTTTCTGTAACTAAATTCTTAAAACATTCAAGTTTAACTAAATGAGCTTTTAAACAGTTTTATCGGAAGATTTCTTATAAAAACAGCCATTTTACATGTATCAGCTAATATTAGGATAACTCCGGTATATACCACATCTATCAGAAACTTAATTTATTAAGTATTATTTACTATGTTTAAAGTAAATGAACTATATGAGTAAAAACTTTGTACTTCTACTATTAAAAAAAATATTGGAAATCCGAAATATTTACATTTCGTATTAAAAAACAAACTTTTTAAAACATTTGTATTTTTGCCGTATATCCCATAGAGATGGAATATATGGCTACTCTATAAGGGGAGGGGGTATACAGCTCATGAACAATTTACAAATAATGCATATAAATAAGTTGTAAAATGACACAATAACTTATAAAATGCGTTCATAAAATTTTATTAAGGAATACAAATGATAAATGTGTATATGTGTAATAAATAATAATTACAATCTTCCCACATGTATTACAAGTGTTATAACATGAGGTACATATTTCATGTAATGCATTCATTGCATTTAGTGCACTGAATTTAATCTGCCCACTTTGTATACTTAGGACATAAATCCCTCCCGTTAAAAATGCCATGGGATATACAAGACAACAAACTAAACAAAGAATACAAGAGCAAAGTACTTGTATTTTGTTATACAACATGCTTTACTATTCCTCTACTCATGTATCACGAAATAACCATTAAGTCTTTTGCACGTCCTACAGTAATCATTTTGTAGATTATATTTTATGATGGTGCTACAGTGACAAATGTCGATTGAACTCACAATAATTTCATTAATATTAACAATAACTGAAATCATAACACAATACTAATATAACATAAAGGCATGTAACAAAGTAGTTGCGGGAAAATTACCCCAACTCCTTCTATTTTTTTCTGACTTCTGCGGCGTAAATCCCAGCGCGGCGTATTTGCCGGAGTTATATCACGATATATATCACGATATTACGTTTGCGGTTACTTACACAGCCTGTTGATACTGCCGCTGTCAGAATGTCGGGGCGGTGTGGTTTCTCTTGCACCCGCGGCATAATAATCCCGTGGACGACGCACGTGCGCAGTGCCTTCCGGAGAATCCAGACTGAGGCTCTTCATCCGCAGATTCAGCCTCTCGCGTCTACGTTGAGGACTATGCGGTGCTTGGTTTTTCATAATTATTGGTTAGAAACGTGTTAGCCACAGTGAAAGTTGCATTTTCCACGCTGACATCGAAAATTAGACATAATAAATCGCGACTGATAAAGGAAATCTCTGAAATTATGAAAATCTAAGCCGTTCTGATATGTATATGTCTTCTTTTAATGAACAATTTAAATTTGTTCTATAAAAGATGAATTAATGAAAAATTAAAAATAATATTTCTTTTTAACAAAACATTTCATAAAGATAAGTAGCCTAGCTTATAAAAATAATCTCCAAATTGATTTAGTAATGTTAAGTTCCAAATCTGAATATTTAATTTCAATCTGAATATTTATTCAATTTCTGTCCTTTCAATAAAATTTATTTTAAAATTTTCAATCGCGACTCTTTAATGACTACTGTAGATAAAAAAATTCCGAAAAAAAGTAATGAATAATTAATGAAATTTCCATAATTAGTTGAATGATAGATAATTCCATTTCTACAAGTAAAATTCGTTTTTTTACAAATAAAGTTCGTGAAGGTATCTATCTTGAAAGAGAAAATCGATCGTCAGCGTCGAATATGGAAATACTGACTGCACGAGCAAGCAGAGCAAGCAATTTTTTTTACAAATGCACTCTAATTACTTAACATAATTTATATACTGAAATAAAAAGCTTACAAGCAGCACTATTATAACGGGACACGACTCGCAACAAAATATGAAAAATATCGAAGTTGCGGAAAATAAGATTTTTATTTACAATATTTACATGTGCTTTCGGAAAAAACTCGCAAATAATATTCTGGATGTGGGCGCGTAAAATAATAATTCTCTGCATAACAAACCCTTTAGTTCTATTATTCTAATTGCAAGTAATTATATTTTCTTCTTCTCCTAATTGCGTATTTCGACGGTATAAGTGTTATATTGTACAACGATAAATTATAACAACAAAAACTGCAATACTCACAAAGTGTACAAAGATTCAACTGACGAGTCTTTTGGAGCAAAAAAAACGAGCATTTCTCTCGCAATGAACTTAAAGCATCGTTATATAAAGACGTTACAATGTCTCTCTAAGCTTATTGTTAAATATTTACTTTCATCGCTCTACCGCCGACAAAAGCACGTTTCTAAAATTTTATAACACAGAGCTACATGATCAACTGTCCTAAGATTGTTTTCGTTTTGATTTCATACACTGTACACTATGAAATAAAAATAAAGAAACGAAAGAGAAAATGTTGAGCGATTAAGCAGCGTATTGGTGATAGAAATAAACGCGGAATAAATCCTATTTCGTTTGCGATAATAAAAGACCCCCATCATATACAGTGGAGCCGATAAAATAGCCTCGCTATCAGCGTAAAAAGCGATAGTGGCCGTGTTATGTCGATTTAAATCGACAGCAAAGCGCAAATTGTCTTCCGCAAGTTGTATTTACATACTATGTAACGAACCACAAGCTGCGATTGGTTTTTTATTCACTCAATAAATCCGTTTTTGCGATTTAATATTTGTCACAGTCGATATCTACGAACATACAGTTATTGAAACGTATTTGAAGTTTTCTATGAAAAAATAAGATTTTTTTTTAATTTAATTTTTTTAAAATTCGTATTTATAAATCATTTATACTGTCTCTTGGAGTGAAATCTTACTAAAAAAGAGTGAAAATACTGTCACTATTGAAAAAGAGTGAAAATATTTGTACTCTTGAATAAAAGTAGCAGATTGTCACCCTTTTGGAGTGAGATTCATTTCAAAGGAAAGAAATCTTACTCCTTTTAAAGAAATGAGATTTTATTCCTTTAGAGTGAATTTCACTCCAAAAAAAGTGAAAATCTGTCACTCTTATTCAAGAATGCAAATATTTTTACTTCTTTTTTAATAGTGGCAATATTTTCACTCTTTTGGAGTGAGAGTTCACTTGAAGAAATTTAGAAAAAACGTTAACGAAAAATAAAACGAAAAGTATATAAGGAAAAAAGCCTTAAATAAATCGATTGAAATATCTTGAAATGATGATTTAATAATCCGCGAAAACGTAAGATAGAAATGTAATAATCCCATAAGTTTTCTTTATTCTGATATTCCTGCGGACAAATTCTTCTATATCTTAATTTACGTTTTATGCATATTATATTTTCGAAATATTTTCGAATGGTTTATATTTCAAAATAGTTAGTATATCAAACTGGAACTTTTATTCAACTTATATTTTAGTTCAGAACGACAGCTTTTGAAACGGTGCTCTCCCGTTAAACAATCCTAAGCATGATGGATCGCAAATGATCGTTGCAATGTCGAATGGGTATGTGTATGTGTGTGTATGGATATATAAATAGGCAAATACTTCGTGATGGGCGAATCAGGTTCAATTTAAAAACATGTATTTGCGCTCTTCTCGCCAATCCTGCGTGATCCTATGTATTTGCGCTCTTTCTCTATATTCTGGATATCTCATCGTATTTTTCCGTCTCTTCTTCGTGCAGCTAGCTAATTATTTCAGGGAAGTAAATTTCCAATGATCATGCATTCGTGATGAGTTCGAGTCGCGTGAGGAATCTGCTTTTCGATTGTTCTGGATATAATATATAGCGGTCTATTATATGTATATAGAGCCGGATCGATACATTCGAGAATCAAACAGCCACGTTTGCGCATCTGTCCGATATTCGCTGTCTCTGTGGTCATCCATTAGCGTCTATTAATCAACGAGCGCGAAATATCTCCTCAAACATTACGAAATGTAGTCAAGGACGTCAAGGTATAGTTAATTAATGTATAGATGATGTTATTTATTGTTATACAATATACAATACGGACTAAATACGTTATAATAGACATATCGAAATGTCCATTGGATATTTTTAAATATCCTGAAACATTCTAGATTTTTTAATATTTAATAATACTGCTATTATACATAGCCGTGAATCGCGCACAGATATAACATAAAATATTCATTACGTCCTCTTCATGTAATAGTCCCTCATGTATAATAATTTACGTGGCAGTTAAACGAACGTTTAATGCTTGTTTCTACTAACAGATTAATTTTTAATCTCGGTTCGATATACTCTCAATGTCTAATTTCTAATGCTCACTTCTATTAATTAAGAATTAAACTTAATCTGAATTTAACTCACATTTTTTATCTTCTTCCAGTTCTAAGAATTAGAAAAAGATGAAAAAATAAATAAACCGAGATTAAAGTTAAGCTACATTGGTAGAAATGAATACAATTCTTATAATTCTGTAGAAAAAGATGAAGAGAATCGAACCGAGATTAAAGTTAATCTATATTGATGGAAACGAGAGCATAAAAATCCAGGGATTATCGGGATATATTTAGATATCCGATGGATATCCAAGAATGTCCGTCAAATATATGGTTTTCTCGTACGGAGTCGTGGGAAGAAAATCGGGCCACACAAAGACCGAGTCGTACAAACGAATAAATAAAATCGATAGTGCTCGAGCGAAAAGAAAAATGACGAGACCGACGACGCCGTGGTGTCCTCGGGATAGATCCTTCCCGAAAGGATTTGTATCCACGGATGCACTCGCGCAAATGCGTCATTCGACCGAGACGACGCGACGCGACGCAACGCGATGCGACGCATCGTCATCGTTTTTTATTGGCGCCGCGCTGTGCTTGCACGTCCATCTCGGGTGTCCTTAGCGAAGCCGACGTCGAAGGCGATTCCTGCGACATCAGCACCAGAGGCTGCCCGAAGGGTCGCGTGCCGGAAGTGGATCCACCGCTGCCGCGCCCTGATCAATCAAATTTCAACAACGGTCACAGCGAACATGCGACATTCCGATCTCTTTCGGTGGAAGTCAGTTTGCTTCTGATTCACTCTCCACTCGATTTCTCAATTGATCTCTCAGTCTCAAGGTTGTTTAGGGTTATAGAATCGTCAAACTCGCACAAGTTCTCGTTAAGCTAGCACAGGCTAGAAATCTCAATGTTACTGATGTTCTTCGGCAGGTTAGTTGATATTCGGTGATATTCTTTTCTCGTTAGTTGCTCCTTATGTTAACCTCCGTTATTTGGGTTTTTTTTTTGTGTACCAATGTTTTTATTATGATATTATAATTTCATTTCGCAAATGTCTACTGTTGTAAAAAATTTGCGACTATAAACGAAAAGAAAGGATGGAAGCAATAATTAAATGATCGTAAAAGTATCAAACATATATAATAAACGTTGTAATTAACTTAATCACTATATAGAGCGTTATTATTTATTAATATCTACTTATTGTGTTACATTGAATGTGTTTCAATTATTACGGTTACTAATACCGTTATCATTATCAGCCGTTATTATTATTACAGATATTACATATGACAGAAAGCTAATGAGGGGTGATTTGGGATGGGGACTTGATAAGCCGTCCGCGATGAGAGTCAAGAGGGCGATAAGCGATAAAATATTTCTCTCGTCGTCGAGGAAACATCCACGACGACAAAAATCAGCCCAAAAATCTTGATTTATCGTCATTCTTGACACGAAAAGTCCCTTAAAACTGAATATGTTTGAAACGAAAACTGTAAAATGCACAGTTTATTGTTAGAAGAATTAGATAATAAAACTGTTTGACGAATCAATACACTTGCACGTATTTTATATATAAAATTATTAGCGATAATTACTATTATATCTTAAACATCTAGAAATAATTTATCAAAATTGTATAAAAAACATTAGTACAATCTTTCTTGTATTAATATTAATTGTATTATATATATATATATCATATAATTTAAAGATCATTAAGAGTTATTAAATAATAATAATAATAGAACAGATAAAAATACAAAAGTAGAACGTGTGATTGGGCAGATTTGTCGTCCTGGGTGTGACAAATGTAACAAATGTAACGTCGTATCGCTATAGATAATCTTTTCGATATAACGTAATAACATAGCGTTAAATAATATCAACAATGACGTCAGCGACTTACCTCTAAAAATCGATCAAATTATTTATCTTAATGATAAGCAGAATACAGAATAGAAGAAGAAAGAAGCAGCAATAGAAGAAGATAAGTGTAGCAGAAGGAGAAGAAGAAGAAAGGAGTGTACACATTGAAGAATCGATAGATTACGAATTTTACGAGTCATGTCCCTGAAGAAGACGAGCGGCTTTACATAAACACATGAATGAGTACAGACCTTGGAACTGACAGTACTGGAGCACAAACGACATTAAACACGCACACACATACACGTGCTCTTAAAAAGGAATAATACACAAATTCAATTACATAACAGCAACTTAACTAGCAGTCGAGAAGATAGGAATATGAAATAGAATTTTGATTTTACGTTTGACTCATATACATTCTAGTTTTGATAAGATTTTTACATATGAACAATTAAAAAAAATAAGTGTATACAGTGCATTTCATTAAATTCAGTTTATATTTCTATCTTCTTTTTCATGTAAGTATAAGAATATAATAACTACAATACTAAAAAAAAATAAAAATAATAATTAAAAGATTACTTATCTCCTTTACAGTTTCAATAAAAGAAACTATTCAGTTTACTGAATTAAAATAAAAATTTGGGAATATTACATAGAATTATATAGAAAAAAAAATGGATTAAATATCGATACGAACTTGCAATTAGATTATATAAAATATAAGATACACATTCAAGAAATACGTTGCTCCAGTACTACGTCAACAGAGAGATATGTCCTCCAATAACTGAGACATGTTTCAGCTTTGAAAGCGTATCTATTGTTAAAACTGAACTATAGCTTTGGATATCGAATTCCATGAATTTTTCCCCATGACGGATTACACTCAGATTACAGCACTCAAAGAGTGAGATTCCTATTTAAGAAATGCTACTAAAAATTCCACCCCATCAAATAAGAAGTTTGAGAAAAAAACCCAGTATTGTGTATTTTTATAATAGCTTAATAAAATTCAACAGTTTAATAACGTTATATAAATAATATATAGCGACAAAATTCTGGAACATGAGATTCGAGCTTCTTGATCTCGAGATCCCGGTGAATGTCGCGCATGTAATCCGCCATTGTACGTGGGAAAATTTTCGGGGTTCCGACGTACGTTCCAAGGTCGGCAGGAATTCTTGGTAGTGCGCCTTACCAGAGGTGGACGAGGAACAGGGATGGGAGGAAGCCCTCGCTGACGAAGGTGCTGCACCGGAAGGAGGGTGTTCTGCTGTGGGAGGCGTAGGTGGTGAGTTTGTCGAGTTTCCACGGATCTCGCCTGCCTGCTTCAGCACCTGGTATATGGCGTCCACGTCTGTCCATACGGGATAAAGAGACACAGCAATGCAAAAGCGCACCGAACGGACTATTCGTGATTTTTTGAATCGCGCGCTCAGTCAAGTGCTCAATTTCCTCCACGTTGATCTGTCTTCTTCTTCCCTTTTTTCGTTGATAAATGAGATGACGCGCGATAAACGATATAGCGGCTTTGGCAACAGCACGAACGAACGAATAATCTTCACGATAAATATTAAATCGTAGTGTAGAGAGATGCTCCATAGAAAATAATGAAGTCTTCTTTTCGAAATGACTCAACAGCTTCAATAAAATCTTAATTTGATGTTTATCATTATCTAATATTTCATGGTAAAATTTTGAATTATCCAATTAGTGTTATCCAATTAAATTTTTGTAAAGAAAAACAAGTTTTAGTCCATAATAAAGAATATTATTGGCTATATCAAATCCAACTTTGTAGACGAGCAATTTACTCTTTCACTACTTTTTAATACGCAACAGTTACACAGTTTCAGCGAATGAATGGAATTGTATGTGTAGAATAAGTCTTCAAATATTTTTTGAAAAAGTTTTTAGATTAAAAAGCTAAAAAATACAATTCAGATTCTACTAAAAATTATTTGATAAACAATTCTCCGTTATATAGGAAAGTTATATAATTTATTTATTTTAATGACTTTTATTTTTCAAGAGTTCCACCGTTTTTTCTTCTAAATCCATTCACTCGTCACTATACGTAGAACACGACAAAGAGAAATTGCAAAAAAAAAAGTCCTCTCGCGTTGGCTGTATTTCCGAATAGATTTCTAACAATTTTTAACTACCCGTCATGCATGAAGGGAAACCCGACGTTCTCCCGCAAAACAGGAAAAAAACAGAATGATCCCCCCGATCCAATCGGCGAGAGATAACAGGCTTATCGAGAAATCGACCGGTTCCCTTCGTTCATCGATAAAATGTCCTCGACAATGAGAGAGCTGTCGCGTCGCTGATGGCGGAGGGAGAAAGGAGGGAAAAACACGCGTCGTGGATCTCGTGTATCTAATTTGTACTCACTGTGCTCGGATGATGCTGGCACCTCGTCGGTGGTTACTTGAGTCTTTTGTCGCCGTAGAAGCGGTATACCGCCGCCCTTCTTCGGCGCCAGGCTTGGGCACAATGCTGGTTGCACCATGTTGATGCAGTCCGTATGCGCGTTTGCCTTGCAACCGCGACATCGGACACCCTGACGGCTGTGGCCGCGCAGTACCTGGCCGCACGCGTCGCACGGTGTAATCTTACGGTACGTATATTCGCGCCAAGTATGCCCACCCTCGGACTCGAGGCTCTTCCTGTGAAAGCAATCTTCCTTGTTCACGGATTCCTCGGGTTTCGCGAAAGTCGACGTGCGCGTGTTTCCTTGCGATCGTGCGATTATTACCGTTTCATACGTGTTCTTGCGAGGAAGAGTGCATTATTAAATAAAAAATGCAAATTAAATAAAAAAACTTGTATAATTTTTTAAAAATAAATATTATTACTTAATAATTAAAAATTAAATTAAATATATAAATATATTAAATATATAAATTAAATATATAGGCTACACGAGTAAAAGTTGGAGATGTCGAGTTCTAAATTGATATTTAATATTTAAAACTTGGATAAGAATATGGAAGAAACAAACGTTTCAATTTTGCATAAGCTAAATAATTAAAGTAATAAACAATTAAATAATTAAATGAATAAAAAATAAATATGAAAATTAAATTTTTGTATTTATTTTTTATTTAATTGTTTATTACTTTTAATAAATTAAATTGTTGTATTTATTTTTTATTCATTTAATTATTTAATTTCTTACTTTAATTACTTATTAAATTAATTAGCTTAATTAAATTAATTAGCTTATAACAACAAATGTGATATTGATCCACCGTGGCAAGTGGAAATGACAAACATTAGCAATAAATGCAAAAAATGAATAGAACAATTTTTTTTAAATTGCAATGATCAATTTGGACGATATTACGTTGCAATATTGGACAATAACGTAATGGAAGATATCGAAAACGAAAAGAAAAGTGATTCGGAATTTTGTAACGCTTTGTATGTATAATTTGAATTTTATTGTTAATCTACTTGGCGTTGCGGAACTTTTTTATTATTAACTATACTTGTTACATTGAGGCTGACCTAATAAAGGAAACATTTGTTTCTTATATATTCTTATGTTTTGAATATTAAATATCAATTTAGCACTCGATATCCAACTTTTACTCATAGCCATACAATTTAATTAATAATTTTTTTTACCCAAGAATAGAATTCAAAATTAATCCTCTGTCAGTCTGGGTTTTTTTTTTGGCACAAACGAAATTTCACTTTCAAAGGATTAATTATATGGAAAAAGTGATTTTAAATTAGCTGAATCCGTGATATTTTATAATATATGTTGATCAAAAATCTCTATAAACACAACCATCGAAAATGAGCAGATTTTGCTGTAATTTGAAAATTGTTATTTTTAGTTCAATTGGACTGAAGAAATATCTTTATTTACGGTATACAATTTGTTTTTTTAACTGTATAGGCATGTATATACATAACTGTACGTATGTCCATACGTAATGTCAAATGTACGAATGAAATAACCATCGACACAGACATATACATATACACATAAGGTAAAAATACTAGTTGTGGATCACTCTTTAAAAAAATTCACTTTTTTATCCGAAACAGTTAATAAAATACTTAACTTACTTTTACTGGTTATAATTGATCATAAAGATTACATTATGGATGATTTTATTTCATTTTATTACCGTTTTATATATGTTTTAATTTAAATTAAGTAAAGTAATGACAAGTATCCACAATTAGACCTCATGTAATTGGGGATCAATGCCAATCAATGCTTTATCCTTTTTGATAGCGTTACTACATTCCATAAGAATAATAAAAATGATTTGCGCATGCATATCGTAATATAACGAAATTATAATTGATAATCCACATCTAGTTCTAAGATCTAATTGTGAATCGTGATGCAATTTTAACACATTCAAGTTTATTTTAAATTAGTGACAGTTAAAAATCAATGATAATTAAAATTCTAATAATAATTAATGAAAATTGAACATTTAACAATAAAAAACAATTAAATTATGAATAGTAATACTTTTTGCATATAGACTATATATACTATTTTATACTATTCTATTTCGATACTTAAAACCAATAAATTTTTTCGGGATGACATTATTTGTAAGAAGTGACACGTTTTTAAACATTTTTATAATAAATTTACGCAATAAAAGTATCGTTATAACATAATGATTAAACAAACACCTGTGGACACATTTACTCTCAACTGAACATAACGTTTTCGGTTTTTTCCATGAAATCTAATGCTATTTATTACCTACTATAAAAGCTATAAGATAATTTTTATGACATTACATTTTGAATTTTTGAAGATACATATGTTGGTTAACCTCGCACATTTAATTAGTAACATCAATAAAATGCGCTGTTCTTGTAATAAATTAAAATCAATTGACACTTGAAAGAGATAAAACAAATACTAAAGAATCTTATAATATGTACCATTTAATTGAATATACTATAATTATTTAAATATAAAGTGATTCGGAATTAGTGCCTCATCCGCATCTAGTGCTTTTATCCTATAATGTTACGTATACATCTGTACTACCTCTCTCCCTGCCATCCATTAACAAAGAGACATAAACTTTAATATACATACAAATGGTTGTATGTTACATGTTTAACTGTATAAATGTTTATTGTTTATACAGTTACAAAAACTTTCAAACGATGCTACAGCAAAATCTGTCTATTTTTTATGGTATTTATGTCCATTTCTACCAATGTAGATTAACTTTAATCTCGATTTAATTTACGTATTATCCTTTTCTAATTCTTAACACTAGAAAAAGATAAAAAATAAGTTAATCTACATTGGTGGAAACGGGCGTTTATCAGTATCTCATAAGTTACAAAATAGCACAGTTTTAGCTAATTTGACTAAAAGCACTTTTTTCATATAATTAGTTTTTCCAATCTCAAATTTTAAATTTTATTGAATAAAGCTTTTAACATTTGAGTTCAAAATTATTTGATAATATAATAGAGATGTTGAAAAGTTATCTTGAATTTCTTTGAAAGTCTAAAATGAAAAAGAATTTAATTAGACTGAACAAAAAAAAGATCCAGATTGCAGACGGAGGGAACAAAAATATGATTGCAGACGGAAGATTAATATAGCGGATATAATATTTCTCTTTTTATTAATTATATAACAAAAGGTCGGAAGAAAATAAAGATATTCTGTTAACATACAAAGATTTAATTCAACATGGTCTGTTAATGTGTAAAAATAAATAATGAGAATTAAATCAACTCTCCGATTAAATAGTAAAAATTTTATTAAGAGCGATTTCATGTTTCAAGTAAATATCCGTTTTCAAACGTTTACAAATGACAAATGTAAAGTCGCAATATCAACTGATGTTCACGAACAATCTGAAACTTACCTGGACATGGCGACGACGGTGGAAACTGCGTGGTACATGGTTGCCTGCTTTCCTCTTTATTAGTCGAGCATTCGCAAAACAGTATCTACGGTTATTCAAAGTCCCTTTCGTCTAACGTCTATGGTTCCCCTAATTGGGAAACTTACAAAGCACACGGAAGTAAAAGCATATATTAACTCAAACATCTCGTCTTGAGAATTCACTTTGACAACAATCGTTCTATAAGTCTGCGAAGGTGCAACAAGAAAAACTTTATTTACTCTATGCTGTTTGTTTTCTAAGATGACGGTGAAGGCGTTTCCATTGCCGGTGAAATGTTTGACGAGTGAATTGTTTGCGAAACACAAATTCAAGTTTTCCTTGTAGAACTTTCGCATTTAATTCAGTTAATACATCAATATTGAATAAGAGTACCTACGGTGACTACATTTCTAATTTAACTTTCAAAATTTGTGAGAAAATTTCTAATTTCCTATTAAAATAACGGATGGAAAAATAATTAAAGTCGAATTAAAATCATCTATCTACATCAAGATAAAGCGATATCTAATCTTTGAAGAACATTCGTTATTTCATTTATTCATGCATATGTTACGTTGGATTCGCAAAATGCTTCTTTTTAAATAACAGATGTATATATATATATATATGTGTATGCATGTATACACACTGAGAGATAAGAAGAAAAATTAGAGTAAATTATTTTTTTAGCAATACATCTTTTGAAGTAGAACTTCGAGTTATACAACTATATATCATTTTTACTTCTTTTCAATGTTGGCTAACGAAATTTCCAATTTGCGCATCCCACGAATGTATCCCAGCTGCGCTATTCTCTACTGAGCGTCTCGAAACAAAGTTTAGCAAAGAGAAACACGAATGAGACAATCAGTCAGATTTACTCGAAAAATGATCCTCTTTCATTTCTGGGATTTGTATTGAAGAGAGTACATATAGAAAGCAAATATATAGTTCTCAGTATCGCCCGGCAAAAACCATCTCCGAAAACTTCGGCGCTTTTTCGCGGCATGCACGTGATGGAAATTGGTATTAGTAGAAAGGAAAGTAGCTCACTTGTCGGATAACGGTGGTGTCGTGGGTGAACTAGTCTTTAGGCTTTTGAATGCTTTCAGCCATTTCAGCTTGGGACTTCCGGTTGAGCCATTTGACATCTTCCGACTGGTCATTCCATCCGGTTGACCAACTTCGCCTCCTCCGAAAAGTTCCTTCTGTAATTGACAAAAAAAAATATATATATATATACACACACACACACACTCACATACACTCACATCTTATATATAACATATTTTCAATAATTAAAAAATTCATGTAAAATATTTCCGTGATTGTTTTTATAGCAAATAATATGTGGAAAAATTTAGCATTATTTTAATATGAAATGTGAAATGTTTAGTGTTGACAAATTTTATTTTTGGAAACATAAAATTTAAAAAACACAAATAATTGAAATTTAAAAAAAAACCGAAAAAATTTAGGATTAGTAAATATTATAATAGAATTTTATTTAATTTCTTTAAGTTAAAACTTAACGGAATTTTACTTCGAGAATTTTTATTATTGCAATAATTAACGTTGATGATCAAACAAACTATAATAAATGAGGTAATATGCTATACGAAATTTGCAGTAAGGAAGGTTCGATACCGATTAATAAATTTTACTTTTTATTTAATTACATTGGATTAGACCTTAACAGAATTTTACTTTGAGTTTTAATTATTATAATTAACGTTGGAAATCAAACAAATTACGAATGAAGTATTTTACGCTGTGCGAAATTTTTATTAAGGAAATATGAGCTCGATATTGATTAATGACTCCAAAGGCGATCTAGAACATTCTGTATAAATTTACGCTTCGTGCATAAGAGAAGAGTCCATTACCGTTCGCACACGGAAACACCCTAAACGACGATGATGATTACATGCTTCTTTGCGTATCAATTCGCGTGTTTACACATCTCTATGAATGAGTAAGGAGCGAGCCCTACACACGTGACTCAGGATGAGTTTAATCTATATCCACGTGGGGAGTATTATCCCAACGACTCCTTTGTAGTTATTATTTATATTATATGCCACCTGATCGAATAGTCACGTGCAAAACAACGAGATTATATATATTTCACGCACGATTTAGCGATTCGACGAATTATGTCTTTTAATTAAAAATTCCGAGGCTCTCAAATAAAATAAATAGTCGTCGACAATTGCTGCATATAAATCTCAACGTGAACAACAGTTACTCCTTATTAATGTTGCTCAAAAAAATAATATCTATGGAGAATAAATGCGATTCTTTTATAAGCGATTCTTTTAAATAGTGATTATAGCTACATTATTACACTTTCCTAATTTCTACAAGATAAAAGGATAAGGTTTTCTCGTTCAGCGATTAAGAGTTTCATCTCTGTCGCAATACTCGCTTAGCAACATGTTAACCTGAAAACGAATGCGTCAATACACCACCCTGGTTGAAACGTTTCTATGGAGATATCATTGCGATTCACCCATTTTCAACTGTAGGAATATATTCATTGACAATACATGCATGTCAACTTTCATTGATCCTCGTGGTCATTGAGAATATACTCGGCCATTGTTCTCTGTCGTAACATTAGCCTCTTTGTGCTCGACTTCACAATGAATAAGTAACTCCTTATCCGTTTAATAACACAATCCCTCCCTACGTTCGAATAATCATTATATAAACTTGATTAATACATTAATATACATTTTGCAATTACTTTTAATTAATATTACGATTACCAAACGTAAAATCACGTAGATTCAATTTAAAATGTAACGAAAATCAATAAATGATAATATTGTGTCATTATGAAATAATACCACCAGATAATCAAATATTAATGTTCTTAATAATCATAGATATTAGGAGCACTGTTAAGCACTTTTTTCAACCAGGGCGGTCTGCTCGTGATGTAGACGTCGAGCGAGTCCACTGGATGTAGCACCCTTGTGGTATAGCGTGCTCGGCACCATAATTCACCAGAAGAAAAAATACTAACGACTCGCGTACGTAACGTAGTCCATCCCATTCTTCAGACTTGGACACGATCACGATTTGATTATTACGATGAGCGGTGGTAAAACGGCAGCGCGCGGTCAGACAGCGACGATCCTGCTCGCCTGACCTGGATAGACGGACTCTCTCTCGACGAGGCCAGAAATGGATTTTCAGACGCTCGTGCTCGCCGATGACCCAGTTGCAAAGGCGCATGTCGCGCGATTGCGCGCGCCAGTATTTATCCGGTGTTTAGGCTAAAGCGTACTAGTGAATGACCAATCGGTAGTGAATGGCCACAGACGAGCCTCCTACTTAGAAAACTTTTAAAAAGTGTACCGTTCATATTTGTCAACGTCGCATACACACACACACACACACACACACACACACACACACACACACATACACATTAAGAAATCGCGTCTCCGAGGCGAGCAGACCGTAAACAATTCACCACGCGCAATATTTTTCCATACGCGTTTACTGAAATTACTTCATCTATTTAAAATTTAAGATTACACAACATTATTTCTTCTTTCGAATATATTTATTTCTCTTTTACAAATTCCACTGTTGCATTTAGATAATCTATTTTAGAAACAAAATTGTATTTTCCGTAGAAACGACAAATCCAATTTGCTAACATATTTTAACGAACGAATTTAGGTTTGCTCGTGATATATTTATAGCTGTAATAAAGTGACATAATTTATTTTGTAAACGTGATATTGCGTTGCTATCAGTTTTCAATATTGTCTCATTAATTAGTTACTGAAGACACGTGATTAATACTGGCAATTTCATTAGCTTTAACATACCTTTTTATCAATTCTGGATAGTGCAATTTTCACTTTAAGTTAATAACGAACAATTGAGTAGCTCTTTACCGATCCATCCTGTATACTGTATACATAGATGAGGCTCTCGATGCTACGCGTGGTCGAACAAATTGGATGAAATGGAGAGGACTCGGAAGATAGATGCCTCTGATCCATTTTCATGAACATAGTCATTTAATATAGGACTATCTATCCTAATAGAATTGAATCGGAGTCTCACTTTACGATTTATATTTATTTTGTGTCCACTGCTGTGTTTCTATAACATATATTGTTATATTCCACAAGAGAATTTTATAACAGGATTTTATCGCATTTGAATGTGTATCTTATTTTTCACGAATCGTGTTATTGCAATAAATGGCATATAGCTCGTGGGATTGCATTTTAAAAAGCGCAAGTTGTGTGAGTAAATATGAGTACGCTTTTTGCATCGGGATGAATAAATGGCACGTCAGGCTTAGAGATGAATAAAATAATAAACGTGCGATGGACGCTGCGGACGCTGTAATATGGCGGTAATTACAACTAAAGGGAACAAAGAACGTGCTTACCTGTGCTTGCACCGCGGCTAGACGCAGTTGCGCAACGCCGAGGTCGAGACGCTTCAGAGAAATATCTTCTTGTAGCTCAGCTACTTTCGTGTAAAGATTACTCTCGGCACTCCTGCAATGGGAAGTGATAAAATAATTCTTGTCCATGTTTTTCACCGTAAAAGATTAAAAAACTGACGTATTTTCATGCGAGCTACCATACTGACTGTGAAAAAATATAACTATAAAGGTAACAAACGTTCGTAAGTCAAGAAACAATCTTGATTAACTCTACCCTTTGGGTAGAGAGAACTTTTATATTGAGAAAAAAATGTACTAAATTTTAATGAATATTTATTTGAATGGTGTTAAATATGTACTTATAATAAATAAATATTTACTCAATAATAATAACTCAAGTTAAATTAATGGTTCGAATAACTAGTTAATTGCGAATAATTGTGAGATAATATACTAGTTTGAATTAAAATCTTTCCTTTGCTGGTTTTTTGTAGACTTATCTACTCATTTAATTATTGTGTTTACAATATCGAGCGGATTTACTTCTTTTCTTATTTTATATTTATTTATTAGGGTTTAGAATTTTTTTCAGTATAATAAAAATTTGATGGAAAATGCATATTCAATAACAGTAAAAATAACAAAATTTATACATATTTTTGTCAAAAATATTTCACAAGGATTTTTTACGTTATAATAAGTTACATGAAATAAATGAATTATAAACTTGACAGGAATAAAAATTTCTGTTATAAAATATAAAGCAAAATCCAAGTAAAAAAAAGTTGCAAAAATGTTTTTTTACATATAATTAACATTGACTACCATAATGGTAACCGGTGCTATTAAGATTGCATTTCAAAACGTCCTCTCCGAGGAAGATTTTATTCTGTATATTATAGAATATCTATATATGTCCTATATGTATATTACGAGTAAAATTTTTCTCGAAGAAAAAGGACGTTTTGGAATGTACCCTAACTTTTTAAAATGCTTGCGAAAAATAAATATCATTTAACACAAAATTTTAAATGACATAAGTAGCTAGAACACCGTCATCAAGTAAAAAATGTATATTTCATGTTACTCACAAAAATAAAATATTTAATCATATTTAATCATACATATTTCTCATTAAACATATATTTAAATAATAAATGATAAAAATTTACTATGCGTACGCGCCACAAAAAATTGCTGGGCAGACAATGCGTGCTAGAAAAAATTATCCTACAGACTGACACGAGAGAGATGTTGTACGCTCGTTATTTGCAGAGTTACAAATACACGATTGCATTAAAAATAACTACGTACTTGCGCTGCATCCGCACGAGAGCGTCCAGAGAGTCTTGCAGACGACCTATTTCCTGGTTGAGGCTATCGTACTCATGTTTAAGATCCTCCATGAGCGGGAGCGTACTGGCGCCCGTTGGTACCAGTTCGTCCCTGAGTGTGGGTATTTGACTGATTCTCTCCATCGGTATCTGCTCGGGTGGTGCTGGCGCGACGTACAGGCGTCGCGGCGGCTTCCGCGGCGTCGCGTTCACGGATAGATTTCGCGCCAACGTCTTAAATAACGTTACATTTGCGTTACATTACCACTTATGACGATTTGATTTACGTCTCGTAACTGGCGAACGCAAAAATGAAAGAAAGTAAAACGCCATCGAATAAAATACATTCGCGAGCGAAATAACCGAGTAAATTGAAAATAGAATGATATAATGCAACGTAGCACAGTCTCGCAAATTTATGCGAGACATGTATTGCATTATGTGGCTTTAATATATTTTTTCATTGCAAATCGTATATCAATCGTCCCGAATTAAAGACCTTAATTACACGATGATGTACGCGAGAGATAGTCTCTTGCGATGTAGATAGGAATATACGTTTAAGGCCCAGTTTTTCATTTTTTGGTTAACTTATAGTTAAGTTTAACTTGATGATGATATAAAATTTGTATTTTTCTAACTGTGGTTATATACTCACTTAAATTGATAACAGTGATCAGACAATATATATGTCTAAAAAACGTCATAAAGGCATCATAAGGACGTCTTTATGATGTCCTCTCTTTGGAACGTACACATTTAAAAGCTATCCAAAAGATCATATCATAAAGACGTCTTCTACATATCGCATGTTGTCTGGAGAGTAACTTTTAAACTTAAACCATTAGTTAATGATTAATCACAGCTAGAAAAACATAATTTTTATATTATCATTAAGTTAAATGAGAAGAATAACTACAAGTTAACCAAACAATGAAATCCGGTGATGAAATGTCTAAGTGACGAACCGGTATTTCTGACGAGAGCCTGTTATCCGATCGACGTATTCAAGGAGGACAAATCAGTGGATATCAGCACGTTTGGTCAGCCGAATAAGTTAACTCATCGTACATACATATACATACACGAATAAACGCACACAAACGCGGCGATCTCGAGCGGCCAATATCCTAGATGCGTGCCCTCACAGTGAATATCACCGGCTTTAATCAGGCAGCCCTGTTTTCATTCTGTATCTCTCTTCTCGGAATACCGACGATCGTAATCCACCATCGGACACCTCACCGTCCCGAAATTGGATATATGCTCGGTACGTCTATTTGCTATGCGTGATCAATATGTCCGGAATAATCGTATCGTCATGGGCATCGTATCTGTGCACGATCGATCGGTTTCGCTTGACGTATCGAGTCGCGAGATTGACACGGTAGATGCTCGCCGATTTGAGAGATTTAACCTCGTGAAAGAGGAATAAGTTAGTGATAATTGCCAATTTGAAAGTTCCATAGATATTGCTTTAACCTAGAAATAGTCACCTGATCTTTTTTTTTTGTATAAATGATTACCTGAAGCGTTTTTATACCTCAATTAAAGTCACTATTATTACTAACTTGTTGTATATTATTGATTTTCCGATTTATTAGTACAATATTTGAGAACATTATGGATATGGATTTACTCCTGAAATTTCTGAAGAAAGTGAATAGAAGCCAAATAAATATTAAACACGGAATAAGCACGTTAATTAGCTTATTATGATAGTATTAAAAAAAATAAAAATTTTAATTAATATAATATTTTTCGGTGGAGTTGCATATTTAAGGTTCGTAAAGAATAATTATTAAAAAAGAAAAAAAATATGTTAAACAATATATTGTATGTACAAAACAATATTTTACATTTGAAATTAAAATTAAAAAACTTTAAAGGTTCAGCGGACTGATAAATTCAATAATAAATTCGTATAAGGACTAATTGAGCCAAGCACGTTATCAGTGCAAAAGAATATGTTGTTACAAAAATCTTTCAAACGTTTCGGTTCTCAACGGAACCATCTTCAGGGGATACCTAATTTACATTACATATCGGTTCTTATCATCTTTCGTCGTCTGTTACGCGTCGTTAGATTAACATAAAAACTTGTCGCAATTACTTCATGCCAGATCGCATTCGGAGTGGTGATCCCTACCAATTCAAATGAATATTCTTGTGCAATTATGATGGTATTGGCTTAGACATTTGGGAATTGTCGGACCGACAGGAAGAACGTTTATACGTCAACAGATTGTTGAATACATTTGGAATGACATCGTGTTTTACATTTGACCTTTTTTTGCTACTGGTGTGTAAAAATATCCTAGGTGACTATTCCCGAATTAATGAAAAATAGTGACAAGTTTCTTGCATTATTTCTTTCAACAAAATAAAAATATGTTCTTTTTATCATGATGGAACACTTTAAATCGCAGTGAAATAAAAAAGAAGAAAAAAAGAAAGTATATGTTTCTCACACGCAAAAAATATTTTGCTGCTCCAGCTAGAATTATCGCTGTTTTTTTGTATCTGATAGAAAATTGTGTATCACACACATAGAATTTATAGCACAAATCTAAATTCTACATATTTCTGTATGATTACATGCAATGCATATCCAATATCGCAGTATTTGCTAGAAATTTATCTATTTTAGCTAATTTTTCATACTTAGATAATTTTCACTATAACTGCAAGATCACTTTTTTGAGTGCATATGTGTCTGTTTTTCATTCCTCATGAATTTAATTCCATTTCATTTCTCACGAATTTAATAATTCTTTTCAAAAAGCGAATATATATAGGAAGGTTTTGTCGAAGTATCTAAAAATTTAACTAAATAACAGATCTAAAGATAATTTTGTTTTCTACATAATTATTTTAATGATCCAACAAAATTATTTTCAGATCTGTACCCAGTTACATTTTTAGACATTTCAGCAAACCCATTTTTACAAATGAATAAAATTGACGACTTTAGGACAAAAAGATTATAATTCTTTATACAGCAATAAAGTTTTACTGAAATATCCAAAAATTTAGTTACATAATTCTAAAAATAATTTTGCTGATCTGTGTATCAAAATAATTATATAGTTTGTGTTGATTGCTAGAAAAATTTTTGCAGTATTGTTCACCATATTTGAATTTCTTATATATTACTTTGATTGATGCGTAATATTTTTTGCAATAAGAATTAATTGTTTACAGATTTTAATATTTCATTCAGCATTAAGATCATTTCGAAGATGCGAAAAAACATAAAAAAATTGTGAAAATTGCTAGTTAATTTTAACTCGTGATATTACTACGGTAGTTTAGTAGAATTCGCATTTCAAGACCGAAAAATCATTTCGGCGCGTGTTTTAAAAAAACCTACGCAGTATATAAATTCACAAAATCAGAAGCATTTAAGATCCAACTAGACCTTAAAGTTTAAGGCTTTGATTTCTATAGTTTGTGATATTATTTTGAACCTCCAACAAAATTATTTTCAGATCTGTATCTACATTTATAACTACAGCAAAACCATTCCTTCCTTGATACCTGTAAATCGTTGGACGGTATAACCGCTTGTGCCTCTTTGGCTACAATCTGGTAACGTTTGGCCTGTTCGCCGGATCGCTCTCCGGCAGCGTCCGAGATCCCGGCAACGCATTTGCAGGCCAATCCACAAAGTTCCTCGTAGACCTCTGCAATCTCACCCAGCAGCCCTGGCAAACAATGGCACTGATAGCGTTCAGTAATAGCGTTCGTGGCGCGTAGCTGGAGGATGTAGGCGTTGTGAGACTCTAAGTAAGCGCGCTTCAATTCCTGCTCGGCGCCGCCACCGGCCTCGTTGGTTAACAACGCGGCGTAGGCGCGCTTGTAATCTAATCTGGCACGCTGCAACTTCTCCTCCGTCTTGCTAACTACCTGCTCGTAAGCATCACGATGGGCGAATACCTGAGGAACACGATATACGATGTAGATCGCGTACGGTGTGAGAAATCGGATGAGGCGACGCGCTCCAAAAGCAAACACAGTCCGATTGAAATGCCATTCGCGTACTGACGTAATCAAATAATCAAGTAGATCGCTTGGGAAACTTCACTGGCTACGTTCGTCAATTGCAGAGAACTTGTCTCCTCTCGTGACTCGATATCTGAGCAACGAGAGGAGAGCCTTATCGCGACGTAAAGCGTCTTTGAATAGTTTGAAATTGCAATTGCAATTTCGCAGAATGGCAATACTGATGTTAATACATCATCGCAGTAAAAGGAACACTTAGAGAGATAAAGAAATCGTAAGCACGTATATAGTGAGCTGTGTCATCTCAGCTGTGTGAAATTGTTTTGAAATATTATTAGGTGCGCAACTAAGTTCTCACTGTTATTTTGATGCATTTTCATCAAAATAACAGCGAGAACTTAGTTGCGCACCTAATGCAATATTCGCAAATTCAGTTATTGTACAATAATATATAATAAATGAGCGCAGGTATTAAAAACTTACATAAACTTGCACAGAAAAAACATTCGTGGAGAACACGTGAGTAAGCTCACCTTTCTAGATTGCAGCTTTCGGTGGAAGCTCGCCTCTAAAGTGGGCCTCGACAATTGCTGCTGCAGCACCGCGGCCAAATCGAGGTGGGAAGCTGCATCCGCCTCAACCTGCCGCAGCAAACTTTCCCAAACTCGTCGCATACCACCGACATCAATTCTTGAGTCGCCCGATCGACCGCGAAATTCGTCAACCAGACGTCGTACGTTTGCCGAGTGGCTCTCCATCGCAGCGCCCAACTCCTGGGCGAACTCGGAGACTATTCTCGCAGAACACACAAGAGAAAGCATTAATCAGACGATTACGTGATGTATAGAGAATGGAGTTTTAGATAAATATGATAAATCGTGAGGCTTAGTTAGTTATTCATAGTTACTTATTTCAAAATCATCTTAAGGATGTATCAAATGTATAATCTCTGTAAGATTAAAATTAAAAATTTATCCCAGGCAGCACAGAATATTTATGATAAATATTTATTACTATTCATTTTCTGTTATATAAATATATTATATATATTTTATATAAAGCTTTATTCGAAATATTATTTAAAGATAGAATAAATATTCATAATAAATATAAATAAATATTTCTGATAAATATTTTTTACTTGAACTATAATATTTTATTAAGAGTATTTCCATAGTATTTACTACAAGATTTACAATAAATATTTCATAATATTTATATTAATAAATGTTTATGATCTATGCAATCTAAGACCACAAAAATATTTACAAAATATTTAAAATAAATCTTATAAATACATATTTATAAATGTTTCGAAAATATTTTATAAATATTGCGTGCTGTTTGGGATATTTCACGTATAAAAATGAATGTTATTGTCAAACAGTTTAAAAAGAGCAGTATTTATATATATTTAACAATACAATTCTACAAATTAAATGAAAATGTTCTTACTTTAACTTAATTATCTTTTAAAAAAATATCTACTTTTATACTTCTAGATGTCTGTATCATCTAATAGAAGATAGAATTTTCTAGTTTTTATATTTCTAGTATTTATATTTCTGAAGTTTTATTTTTAATTTTTATTTAAAAAATATTTTGTAAAATTGAAAAGTGGTATGACGGCGATCTTTCTCTATTAAGTTTATTTTTATGTATATACACTCCAGGCCAAAAGCTTGGAAACACTTTTTATAAATTGACATTTTTGAAATTACTTGAAATATCTACAATTTGTTTTAATATAATTCTTCAAATCCAATAACTGTTATTGGATTTGAAGAATTATTATATTAAAACAAATTGTAGATATTTGAAGTAATTTCAAAAATATCTGATCTGAAGAATTATTATTTATAGTTAAAAAATATGTTATTATGAATAGTTGAGTAAATAATCCAAAAAATGTCAATTTTTTAAAAGTATTTCCTAATTTTTGATCTGGAGTGTATCTAATCTATCTGAAAATTAAATAATAATTCTAACTAAAAATTAAATGAGTAGGAACGGAATTTTTATTAAATATGACTAGCATAGATTAAATTTATGATTAACATGATTAAATTTATGTGACATCTAGATATTATAATCTATTTTTCTATCTAACAGATTTAAATGGTTATTTTCTACTTTTATTCATAAATCTTATTTCTTGAAATTCAAGATATTTTATGAATAAACTGATAAAAAACGAACGATTTAAACGGAAAATAGAATTCCATTTTGAGTCTTGCTTCAGTAACAGAAAGATCTGCCTTGGCAAACTGCCAATGGAACCACGCAATTTACAACGGCAAATTCAACGCGGGAATGCAAGGACGCGGTTGCAGCCCTTTACCGTCTAAATCGATTTGTTCGTCAAAAGCATCGTTGCAGTCTTGACACATCGAAAGCAACGTCCTGGAGAAAGAAACTTGGCGGTCAAAAGTAAAATTACACCCTTTTGCGTCTTTTCACCTTCGATGGAAATCGGCTCCGGCAAACATTATTTTGGACATATCTAGAGTGGCATTCGGGGGGTTGAGGAAAATTCAATATTCTCGCCGTTCTTATCCAATATCGCCAGCGGAGAACTTCGAGATATCCTTTTATGGACGATCCGAATGACCTCTTCGCGGTCTAGAAAAGGGAGAAGATTGTCAAAGAGCGTAGAGAGTTTTCTCTCGAGTTGCCGTCACTATCGTGATAGCGTGACTCTCTCTCTTTGGGAGAGACTCTAGATCTCTACTTCCTAACGCGACCTTATTTACTCGATCACTTCGATGAATCGTCTCTTTATTAGGATCTCGAGTTTCAGAAAACCAATATTCTTAATAAGTATTGTGGATTATTGTGGAATCGCGATCAGCAAAGGTATTTTGATGCAAACTTTTTACTTGACTATACGTGAATAAATAATAAGAATTTTTTTCCTTAACCTGCAGCAACAACATTTCAAATGCTGATATTATTTTATCGTATTATATTAATTATTAGTGAGATTTATATATTCATACATTTATATATTCATATTTATGCCGATTATTACTTACTGTTGGTACAAATCGTGGTATTAACGGTTTCTGTTTGATTAAAACATTGAAATAATTAACTCCAGGTATTCAGAAAATATTTATTCACATATTTGTACATATTTATACATATTTAAGCATATTTAAAATTTATGTAGTTTTTTATGCTATTAATATAATAGAATATCACATATAGTGTTACTAATTATTATTAAAAACAACGTAACAAGATACTTTATATGAAGAACTTTGTAAAAGAATATCTTTGATTTTAAAAAACAATAATAAAGCAATTCATAATTTTATTGAATCTTATTTTTGCTTTTATTATTTAAATGTCTTCGAGTATTCTCTTATTCAAGTATATATTAAGGATATATTTTTCGTTCAATTTCTGATAATATTAGCTATAATTTCTTTTTCCATATTTGATCGAATTTATTTGAGATGCTTGACGTATGATAAATGTCTAAAGAATCTCGAATAAATAGTTATATCAAGAAATTCAATTGTGATGATGGAAAGATTATTGTCGTCACTTGCGATATATCTTTGTCTACACGATATATATTATTTTTGTAAGGGGTGCGAATCTGTTAAGGAATATATCTTTTTTTATTGACACACAGGAATACATCAAACGTCAAGACTTATATATATCTATTTATACAAATTTCAACGAGAAACATTTTTCTTTATAACAATGCATAGAAAACGATTGCTCGTAATGAAAATATTATCACACAATGTTTAAAATTCGTAAGATTTATTAATAATGTTATTCTCTTATCTTTGTTTTTATTTGATATTATTAATAATTTTTAATAATAAATTATAGTAAAAAATTGTTATGAATATATGAATAAATTTCAGTAATTATTTATTGCGTATGTCGAATTATGGGTTTGGGAAAAAAATATCAAACTTATACTATTTAAAAAAATGAAATTGTCCAAAACAATACTATTGCGGTTTACATTTCACCGTGATGAGAGGGTGGAAAATATGTAAGAGCTCTTACGTCAAGCCTCAATTACTGAAAATGCGAGCAGAAAAAGCTTTTTTTGTGCGCGGATACATTGGGCTTGTAGAAATTGAGCGAGAGATAACGACATAACACAATGGTCCTTCAAATAATCGGTTTGTCTATATTTCCGATTTTGTATTAATTCGATATCGCAGTGCTGCAGTTTCGCAGTGAAAATTCGCGATAAATTCGTGACAATCGTGACATACGAGAACGCGGAAGACATAGGAATTCATGCCAGCCAGCTTGCCAGCGTCAGTTTGCGAAGGCGAGTATCGTTTTTCCTCGTCAAACAACTCAAACAAACAGAGGGAAGGTTCAACTGGATGGCATTATTTCTCGAACCGAGCCAAGATAACCCGGGGATCCAATAAGATGAGCTAAGCTCTACAACCTCCGAACTCCCGTTCTGTCAGAGTTATCTACCATCAGAAAATTCGGTCCATTTTTGTGAGCATTTTTTAGCTAAGTACTTTCGTCGTATATTGGCAACATTAAATGTCTTTCGTTCGACGAAAGGAAGATCGATATATTTGATATACCTGCAAATTGTTTGGAATAAACAAAACTTTGTAAAATAAAACGGAAGACTGTTAGCTCTCAAAATTGACGTAATGAAATAAGTTTTTATAATATTAATAGTGTGTTGTATAAAAGACTGAATCGCTGTAATAACAGAGTTATATAAAAGTAATAAATAGTTACATAAATAGTTACGTAAGATTCAAATAACAGACGGAATAAAAGCGCGGTTTCAGTAATAAATAATGAAAATGCTGTAAACATTTATTTAATAATTTCCAGAAAACTAACAATTGAAAATTAGAAATTAAAATTAACGCAATAATTAATTTTAAACTAGAAAGATCGTTGAAATAATTCCATTTTCATCTAAGATTTTAATCTCTGTCTTTCAGGAGCTTTCAGTTAATATTAACTTTAATTTTACTTAACAAAATTTGAACTTGTTATCACGATGTTTCACGTTTAAACTTTATAAATGAGGAAAAGACGGTGAGGAAAAGACGGTATATAAATAAATTATCGTAGAGGGAAGGTCGTATTGCGTAATTTTCGAATAATAATGTCGCGCGCGCGCGTCAAATGTGATACGTATTAATAAACGAGCACAAGCCTATTTATGCTATGCAAATGTATATTTGCGCATCAAGTCAAATTGCATCATGTCATACTCAGAACAAATCCGTTGAAATTATGATGAAACGGAGTATACCAATTTCCTCATCAGCCACCGTCGATAGTGATTTAAGCGGTGTGAACAAGATGGGCCTCACGCGCGTGTAATATCGTCCCTCATTAAGACACATTACATTAGCCTAAGTTGCTCCTGTTCCGGAAATTACCGTTTTGGGGAGAAGCCGAGATCTCGCGTATAATACGCAATTTGTTCGCTGATCTCTCGCGTTAACGCGGATTACATTAGTGCCCTGGAGATCACTTAATCGCTTAATCATCGTTCACAAAAGCCTGCCTGCCGAAGAAGGAACTTTGTACGACGCATACATAATGAGGAACGTTTTCAGACCATCCACGTTATGGTCAGAGTTTCTTATCGACGAATTTAGTTGGGAATGGAATATAATATTACGTGATAAAACCAATATACGTGTTACTAAAGCCAATGTAACAAAATATATTTTTAAAAATTATTATATATTATTATATATTTAATATATATTTAATTATTATATATTTAACATATTAGATGAAATAAGTTGAAAATTTTAAAAAGTAAAATGTATTAGAGAGTTTTTGGGATCGCTAAAACTAAATCTTATGTCAAAGTATGAAATTCAAAATGGCTGGCTCAATATGGCGTCCAGATACATCAAAATTTTTATTATTTTTTATCAAAATGAGTAAATTTTAAGAATTCTTATTATCAATTCAAATTTCTGATTTTTTTCGATGATTATAAATATGGTGTTAAAGATATAAAATTCAAAATGGCGGTCTCAATATACAGCTAAACGTTAAAATTTATAATTTTTGCAAAAAATGTGTTACAAGGTTCTTATCTTTCGAGTTTGTTTCCAGTGCCCTTGCCTCTCACTTAGTTCTCACCCTTCAGAGTGGACTATGGCTGATAAAAAAAAATACGTGTCAAATATTTAAGTTCTATAAATATGCAAAGTTTCATTAAAAATGGTGAGTGATCTCTAGGTTTACTAGTAAATTTGATTCAATTATTGAAATTCAGATATTATTGCTAAGTCATTTTTTCCTAGTATAACGCAAAAAAAGGACTTACTTAATAATATCAGCTAAATATCAGTTGCTGGTTTAAACTTTGCTGTTATTGATAAAAGTTGGCTATGAAAATAAAATACATTTGCTGCCGACATCCAACTTTATTAGTTAAAATTAAAAGTGTATTTAATATGAGTAGCTAAGTAAGTAGCAGCTATTCGCCACTATCTTATCCGCATAACCGAACATTCCATTCGCAATTGTTTCTGGGACGCTGACGGTTGCCATTTTATTCCAGTAGAGAATATTTTTCGCTGCAGCACTTAAATTTTAGCAATTAATAAATTGAGCTTTAGCAACAAAGACAAAGACATTAGCTGTCCCTATTATAAGAACACATTTTAACTGCCACAGCTCTATTTTAGCTGCGTTGACTAATCTTTTCTCTGCGTGTAAAATATGAAAATTTTTGTGTGTAGCATTGTCATCAATTCTTAATTCTAATTCTTCCCTCTAGAGACGAGTATATTTACAATGTTCACTTTAAGATTAAATTTGGGATAAATTTGGAATTTATATAGCTTATTTAACTAAAAGATGAAATATTGAATACTGAAATGTAGTATTTTTATTTTCTACAAAATCCGTATATTGATAAATGCATATCGATAGGTTCTTCATAATTACAAGATATTTTAGAGCAAAATTAGTAAAAAAATTTTTTTTTTAAATAACGATGTCGTCTCTAGAAGATTAAGCGTTCTACATATTTATTTTTATGATTCATCAAAATTATTTTCAGGTCTTTATTTGTATCTAACAAGATTTTTAGATTATTTTACCGAAATCTTCTTTCAATGTAGCATATTTTGAAAGACTTTTCAGATTTGCTCATATAATTCTTCTGTATTTATCCTTAAAATGAATGCAACATTTTTCTAAAATGTGACAATTTCAGATTCATTCTATATAACGGATAATGTATTTCTATATTTTCTTACATAAAATTGTATTCATACATAGGTAAATCTGCAGTTTGATGTTTTTATTTACTTCAAAATCAGCGAATGTTACTGCATTATCGGATATTGGGATGTGTAATACTATTGGTCATCTATATTTACACAATATATATTAATATATAATTGATAATATTATTATACAGTACGTTACGTAATATTGGTTTTCATCGAAACCAGCTTCACGGAATAGCCACGTTACACATACATCAATCTCGCGAGATTATTGAGGGAAACATGGTATCACGTGCGCATAACACATGAATGCATTTTGTTGTAAATATCATCTCGATTCAAAATTTGCGGGCAATTGGAAAGCTTCCCGCGAATCTCTTTTAACTCTTAATCAAGCTTGTTAAACTCGTCTGTTTGAGTAACACCCACCTTCGTGAATGCATAATCGCGACATAAGCTAGGGAATTAAGCTCTGTATGAGGCGGCATCTCGTTTTCCTTTAGCACAGTTTCGCGTTTGTCACCCACTTCATGACGACCAAAGTCATCGCTGTTGCCGTCATCATCGTCTAAACTCTCGAAGCTATTTCCACTTTGACCCTTTGTTCCCCATTTCCCTCCGCGCTTGAACTTTCCGGTATCGTAGCTTCGCGTCACAAAACGTAGCGAAATAATTTAGCGAACGGAGAAAACATCCTTCTGCCCGCGGAAATGAGATATTTTCTCTTCGCGGACAGACTTCCGAGTTCGTTGGAAAATATCCCAAGTTGGCGTCACATTGTCCGCGGCATTCTACTTTCATCATGCCGACAAACGATCGCGCTTGAAATCGGGCGTGGAAAAAAAGTTATGTCGCACACATGCATATACCAGCGGCATTTTCTCGCCCGAGGAATTTCGGTTAATTGGAGTCACCGTAATGGCGGTTGCACCATTATCGTCCACCGGGCCTATTTGTGGGTTTGGTAAAGCATACGTGCGCGACGAATAATCTGCACGCTGAAATCATACGACCCTAGTCGTCGGCCTCGTTAAATCAATGATCGTTAAAAATCATAAAAAGATTTCATGTTTTCTACATACTACATTAATAATATCTATTGTATTTCACATAAGAATGAGAAAATAATTTTGTCATGAAAGTTATTGTTATAAAAAGTCTCAGTATTGTACAATATTTAAGATAACATGTTACAGGCGCATGCTGTTTATTAATTAACAAATTAAAAAAGTTCAAATCATTTTTAAAATTATTAAAATTGAAAATAAAAAATTGTTAAATTTTAAATGTTATATTGTATCTATTATAAATTCATATATTATATATTATATATTTTTTAATTTAGAAGCTGTATTCTAAAATAAAATTTTTTAATTTTGTTTTTAGAACTTTTTCTAATTTGTTTTGAATTTTACATGTTTTTTTGTAATAGTGGTTAAAGTATAAAATATGTACATATATTATGCAGGATATTCTGTAAGTTTTTGCCAAGCGCTTTTGTGTAGATAGAACGAACTAAATCGAAAGGTTCTCTACCATTTTGCAATGGTTAATGAGATATTAATTACTAAAAATTGCCGAATATTGGTCTTCAATAATTTTTTACTCAAATACTATCAACTTTACAGAAAAACAACGAGAGACAATAATTGTTTATTTTTTTCTTATAAAGTTCTGAGAATTTTTTCAGAATTTTTTAATATTATATTTTCTCATGTTAAAAATAAGATAATGCAATACTAAAAAATTGATAAAAAATTTTAGAGTTCTATAAGAAGAAAATAAATGATTTTTGTCTCTTACAGTTTTTCTGTAAAATTGTCAGTATTTGAGTAAAAAATTATTGAAGACCAATATTCGGCAATTTTTAGTAATTAATATCTTGTTAACCATCGAAAATTGTAAAATGATATAGAAATTTAGTTTAGTTCGCTCTATCTACACAAAAGTGCTTGGCAAAAACTTAGGGAATCCTGTATAGAATATTTTTTCTTTTAAAAAAGAAATGTAGATGTTTAAAAATAAAAATATTATATTTTAATCTTTCAAATAATTTAAAAATATATTTTACGAAGAAGTAGGTTAAGTACTGTTTTAATTATCTATAATAGAAAAAAAATCACATAATATACTTTTATAATTGTTCTCACAATTCTGTTCAATATAACTCTTTTTTTTAACGAGGTTTAACAAGAGATATTTTTAGAAGTAAAAATACAGCCTCATCCGTATTGAATTTTTATTGTTATCTATAATATGCCATGTATAATAAATTAAACAATTGCAACTTTAATAATTGATCACGAACTACGATTAATGCTTTTAGAGAGGATAAAAAAATTAAGACTCGGCGCTCGTTAAAAATTTAAGGTAGAGTAAGTACTACTTCAATTCCCGCGGTACCATAGATCGGCTCAAACATGGCGCAGATGCATAGCGATACCGAATATTGATACGAGTAATGCGGTGAAACCTGTGTTCTCTTGATAATACTCGTCTTTTACTGTGTCACCGTTGATCCGTAAATTCACCATTATAAGTTGGAATTATCGAAAGACTTGATTTGACAAGGACATAGGTTGAACAAGAAAAGTGGATACGTAATTCAGAAAAAAATTGAAATTGCTTACATTCACCGCTTCACGGGTCAATTTTATGTCGATATGAGAGATGCCCAAGCATTTTCATAACTATCTCACGTTACAAGCATTAAGGCATGATAAACATCTCCGGATATCATTCGCTACATTTGCATTTTTGCTCGCCAACGAACGACCTTGCGTCATTTTATTCGAAGAGGACTTTTATCTTTGATTACGGTGAAACTAACGATAGCAAAAATTGCTCGGCTTTGCGCACGAATGTCAATATCGGCGTGTGAAAAATTTAAAAATTGCTCTGCATAAATTGCAGCTGATAATACGCAATGATATATAGGATGAGGCTGCACGAGCGCTGTTCCATTATAATCACGCGATGAGTTTTCCAAAGTAAAATAAAGAAAAAAAATATAAAATAAAATAGGACAGTTGCGACAGAGAAAATGGGAACGATTTTAAAGTGCTGTGTGAATTTTATTTAATAGAATTTTCCAAAGAAATTACCACTTTTACGTTTGATTGACACATATTGAAAACTATTCATAGAAATGTATTTACTCATATTCTCCTATATTATTATGTATTTCAAAATCAGAATAAGACGGTTGATCTGGAGAAAATAGAAAACTTCGAAAAGTTGCTTGTGCTTGATTTCTATGTGACATAGAATTTACGTCATAGAAATTGTTTTTGCACGTTTAGATCGATATATTGACTTATATAAACTATTTGATTTGAAAAAGATTGCTTCCAATTGAAAATATCAATTTTGAAAGAGAATTATTGAGAACAAAATTTAAAGAAGAATAGTAATGACATGTAATGAACATTAAATTTGAGAGAGAGAAAACAAATTTGTATCATACATTTTAAAATTTATAATTGGTGAATGATTAAGGCTACGATCCGCTTGATGCTTCGAAGCATTTTCTGATTGGTCAGTTAGTAAAATTTTTTCTTCCGATTTGTCAATCAAAAGTATTTGTAGCGTCAAGTGGACATATTTGGTGCGTTTGGGGAGATGCTATTAGCGCTACTTCTGTAATTCTATCTTCGTTGTTTACTAGACGTAAAACAAGGATAGAATAACACAAATAGCTAATAATAGTCTCTTCGAATGCACCTATTCTGTACATTTCCAATATCTTTTTATTTCTACATATTATATATTATATATCTCTATTATTATATATATGTATATATATATATATATATATATAT